>JAPYYW010006617.1:0-11117 GCA_030522545.1 Cremastinae sp. A BG-2022a
ATTTTGATGTGATTAACCAAAACTACTGCAGGAGTAAACAATTTCACGTTTACACGTAATTCAGGTTATTAGCTAGTAATATAGAACTAACTAAAGTCCCGTTTTACGTGTAGCACATCAGTAAGTTCATTCAATAACAGCTGTTGCATAAACATCGTAATTATAGGATAATCGTGCATGTCTGAAAAGCAAGAAGACAAGCATTAAAAAATTTAAACAGTTACGTATGTCTAAATAAAAACTTAAGACATGTATTTGTTTTTATAAAGTATTCCTTGCATATAGGGGCGGATTTAGTAGGGACTAAACGGGGGCACTTAACAAACTTTCTTAAAAAATTGTTAACATGATTGTTAAATTACATAAAAATGATTATAAGTTGATAACACTGGCCCGCAAAAAAAAGTTGTCTGTACTTTTGACCAGATCCCATATCTTCATGTATTTTAGCACGCTGATTCCGAATCTGGGGTCCGTTTTGTCCGTACACCGTCAAAATTTTGAGTAAATTGCGAAAAACAGTTAAAAATGGCAAAAAAACTGCAGTTTTCACGATAAAAAATTTTTTATCGAACTAGAACAAGTCTAATTTTTATGTATTATGATCCCCAGAATCCGAATCCCAAGCCTATTTGATCCGTACACCCTTGAAAATCCAAGTAAATGGTAAAAAGCCCTAAAAAATGCTAAAAATTTAAAAAATTGCTATTATTATGATTAAAAAAAATTTTGAAACTAAATCAAGTATGATTTTGATGAATTTTGATCTGCTGAATCCGAATCTTAAGCCTATTTGATCCGTACACCCTTCAAAGTATAAGTAAATTGCAAATACCCTAAAAAAATCTCTGAAAATTGCAAAAGATTGCAATTAGTATATTTAAAAAAATATTTTAAATCCAATTCGAGTATTATTTTTATATATTTCGATCGGATCAAAATACATAAAAATCTTACTTGATTTAGTTTCAGAATATTTTTTTTATCATAATAACAGCAATTTTTTACAATTTTCAGCATTTTTTTAGAAGTTTTTTTTTCCATTTACTTGGATTTTAAAGAGTGTACGAGCCAAATAAACTTGAGATTCGGATTCAGGGGATCAAAATACATAAAAATTAGGCTTATCCTAGTTCGATAAAAATTTTTTTACCATGAAAACTGCAGTTTTTTTGCCATTTTTACCGGTTTTTCGCAATTTACTCAAAATTTTGACGGTGTACGGACAAAACGGATCCCAGATTCGGAATCAGCGCACCAATATACATAAAGATATGGGGATCTGGTCAAAAGTACAGACAACTTTTTTTTGTGGGCCAGTGTAATTATAGATATTACACCCAATTATTTTATTAGTTTTTGTTCATTATGTGAAGATAATAAAGATGTAAATTTTTCAATTGACGTGGTAGAGAAACGTTTTTTTCCATTAACACCTAATGCTGAAAACTGTAATTTCAAAACAAAAATTCTTTGTTAAAACCTCTATTAACAAAGAGGTAAACTATCTTTTTTTTTACAAAACATTTAAAAAAGTTATTTTTAATTATTTACAAAAGAATTAGGCCATTCTGAAGATATTTATTTCGTGCAAGGAATACCTTATAAAAGATGAAAGAATTTGTTTTCAACCTTCTTCCTATACAGTTAGAAAACAAGAGTAAATATTAATACAATGATAGATTGTTTACCTTATTTTCATTTAAATGATTCACTTTTAAGGAATCTCTGGGCTTTACAATAGTTTACACTGATTTCCTGGATTCATTCGGCTACCCAGCGGACATTTGTAGTCCTCTGCGAATGCTGGATTAGCGGCGAGTGCGCCGAAAATTCGGACTTCCTTAGGAGAGTGATCATTTTCAGAGTAATATTTTTTAAAGCTTTCCATAGTATATTTTTCACAAAAGTGGTTCGCAAAGCTCAACCAAAATAATTGCTTCGGTGTTCTGTCGATTTCGGGCAATCGTTTCTCTTCTCCATGCTCGTCAACCCACTGATTGTAAGTTTGGTACGCTAAATTTAAACCGTCTATGTCGGCAATGTCTTCATTCCAAGTATCCTCTTTGGTAAACTTCAACATAAATTAATAACGTTGTTATTAAAATTCAATAATTATTGATTTTGACAATTTATTTAAAAATTTTATTCCAATTAAACACTCGAATTTACAGAATTGTAAATAACTAGGTTTACCTATATTAAATTAGGTTATTCTTAAGGAGGTTGTAACTTCAGAGTAGTCAATACAACTATTTGAAAATTAAAATTTTTAAAAAACCTCAATTTGAAGAAAGCTTTATTTTATTTACTTTTTTCATACGAGATTCATTTCTATTAATGCGTTTCAGAAGAATAATGTTTTGAATTAATTTATACTTTTGAAAATTAGACGTACTGTTTTGAACGAATACGAAAGAGGTTAGACACAGTGAACTGTCGATTAACGTAATAAATTTTTCTTATTTATTCGATTACCATACTTTTTTTTGATGATATCATTAATAATACCTTCCTTGGAACATCATATCAAAAATTCATGTAATTCTCTAATGTCTGCTTGTGTTTATTGCTCAAATGAATGCTCATACCCCATATACGCGAAACAAAATTACCGTATAAATTTATTTTTCTCCACAGAAAGTTCGGTAACCTATGTAAATTTTTTGCTTATTGGAAAGCTAATTTTATTTTCTATTGAATCGTTATATTTTCACGCAATTATCCAGACATTGACATTCCGTCACAACCTCCTTAATCCTCCGCGGTCGCACTATAATTTTAATTACGCCGTGATCTCATAAGGTCGTTCACGTTCTCTCACATTTTTGAACGCACTCAAGTGCTTTAAAAATTAGCAAACATTATTGAACACTCTTGAATAATTTTACAATAAAATCAACATTTATTTTAACCCAGGACTTTATACATTTAAGCTGTAAATACCTGTAAGATTTATCTTCGAGAAATAATTTATATTCATTGAATATATTTCTGTGCAAAATTCTTTATTTTTTCTTCAACCACAATCGTTTGGCAACAACCAACTTAATCTGTTTTTATCTCTCGTTGCTACGCTTTTTTTAAAATCAATGTCGCCTTCGCTTTACTTGATTTACGTGCTTTGGTTAAATTAATATAACGCTATATATTTAAATAATTCCTTACCTACCTATGTGAAGATAAAGAGCTCGAAAAACGCATTTTTGTTTGAAAAATCGATTTAAAAAACTGAGCGATACAATAAGAAAATTCTTTTAGGTTATAGACATAATAATTAATATTTGAAAAAAAAACCGCGGTTCGATTGATCCTTCTGGAAACAGTATAGTTATTCAAACACCTGAGAATGGTCCTTTTTTGAAGAGGGGCACATCTATGATTTTATGAAAAAAAAAATCAATGAGCACTCTTTACTTTTACTTAAAAATTATTCTCGGAAACAAAAGGAACATAAAAAGAAATAATGAAAAAATTTACTTATTTTCGTATAGACTGAAACAGTTGTTAAAACATTCTGCAAAAAGCACGACCCCATCGTCAACTTCACTCACGTATTGCTCGCGAACTAACGCCTGGGAAGCGGCCATAACATGCATCTCTAACTCTCATTGGCCTAAGTTTTTTTAGGGAAGGTGTGCAAATTTTTTCTTTTTTCCGTTAGAGACAAATTCATATCGGAAAATCCCGCTAGAGTCGTCAACGACCATGTGCGACCGCGAAAGGTTAAGGGTGTTGAGTCCATAGAGCAAAAAATCAAAAGTTTGACAACGTCTTTCTCCCATACGAAGTTATTTGAGAGTAAAAATTTATTAAGAAAAGTTGCTGTAAATCAAATGGAAAACATATTTAAAATTTAATTTTGTCCAATGACAGGTTTACTCTCTGTATGTGATTGCACAAAAAAACGACGAAATTATATTGAAAAATTAGATGAAGCTTCTTTAACGCCATACAAAGATCAGCGCAAAATTTCATTTAAATTAGGAAGCTCGTAACTAAGATAATAATTATACAAAATTGCAACTTCAAACACGTACTCTTATTTGAAAGTAGAAAAAATAGCCATTTTTAATCATTTATATTTTATAGAGAAGCTTCCTAATCGTCGTGAAATTTTAACACAACCTTTTAGAAATATTACTTAATATTATGTAAAATGTTCAAAAATTTTCCATCATTTTCGATTTTGAATACAACATCCTTAAAGTGATGTGAAACACCGAATTTTGAGTGAATTTTCGGATAAATCCCACGCTCATATTTTTCAAGCAAATGAACTGAAATTTGAATATTTTATGCAGTGCACGCTGTGAAATTGACAGTGACAATTTCAGGCCGTGACACTCTTGAAATTTCAAAAAAATAAAAAAAAAACCAAAGTAAAAAAATATTTTATCGATTTTTGAAATTCCAAAAATGTCATACACTAGTATAGTGTACACTGCATAACATACTCAAATTTCACTGAATTTACTTGAAAAATATGAGCGTGGGATTTGTTCGAAAATTTACTAAAAACTTTCACATAAAAGGTTTCACATCACCTTAAGGTAGTTCGGTCGAGTTGGGCCGAAGTCAAATTCCATCTATAATCTATTTTTATTCACGTATACAATTAGATTATATAAAAGCTGTGATAAATTTAATTGTTTAATAAAAAATATAATAAACTCGTTTTAAGCTTCTTGATAATAAATCAATAATTAGTACTCGGAAATAATAACGACTGAATTTGACTAGCGTACATAACCTGGGTTATTCCGTATGATATTTAGACCAATGCTTGGAAGAGGATATTTTTTTCGTTAAAAGATGTTTGACTTTATATAGAGAAGAAACTTTTTTTTCAACTTTTGAATAAACTAAAGTTAAGCAAATATTATAATTATAAACAATAAAAAATTTAATCGATTAATAAGGATTTCAGTACGTTACACTCGACTAAATCCAAATAAAGCGCGCGTCGCATCGCTGTGTTATTTTCACTAAATCTTCTGCTAGAAAGAAAGATCCGCTGTGTGGCAATAAGGATAGCAGCCGCAAAATAGCATTACATAATTATGAAAATTTGAAGAAACTCTGGTGGTAAATGAACTGAAATCGTTAATAAATAGCTTTCTTAGATATCAATGATTATAGTGGGAAGTTTTTTTGGCTATTAAACGATTAATTTTCGGTATAAATTGAAATTTAGATAGTTGGCGTGGCATCTGAGCCTTATGCGCTATGAAAGTAATTATTTACTAATTACGTCCAACCTACGCGGTAAATTTGATGCAAAAAAAACATGGTGTTAAACGTGACCCCTAATTCGACCGAACTACCTTAATAGAACAGAACTTAGAAAAAGATAATCTAGGAGAATATTCATGTTAATAATTAAGACTTACAGGGCCCTTCATTCCGTCCACGGTGTAATTCAAGTAATTATCAAGAATGCAGTTAAAACGATCATTTACCAATGTTTCCGTCGAATTAGACAACGAGATGACATGGCCATCCTGGTCTCGATTTAAAAAGTAACCAAAAGCGTGATTGATTTCGTGACCAATCAGAAAACCAAGAATGCCATAATTCATGAACATGGGTCCATTTTCGTTAAAAGTATTGTTTTGAATGGAACTAACTGGAATTGCTAGAAAAAAAAGAACCATGGAATATACAGTTTAAATGCAATACACTCCAGGATTATATCTTTTGGTTGACGTTTGCAATGTTATTGTGTGAACAATGACAGAAAATGAAAAACTTACAAAAAATGTTGTAAAATGAATGATAAACAGTGATTACATCGTATAAATTGTTATTATATTTCCAATTTCTCTTTGTAACACGCTCTCTTAATTTGGCGTTTGATTTATTTGAATTAAACTTCAATACTTTAAGCACATTTTCCAAAATTGAATTTTCGGATAAATCGAGCTCATCATAATATTCATAAATTTTCTGATCATCGAGTAAATCGTCTGAGTACGCAATGTGATACGACATGCCGTCAAGTTTTTTCCGAATGTGTTGTCTCATATCATCGTTTATCCACGGATTCTGCAAAAAAAAAGTTTATTGGTCTCGATGCGTTAAAATACATGGAACACTGATCTAAGACGATATTTTTAAAATCTTGAAAAGTTTTTAATTCTGTACATTATATGTCTGTTTAACTGTATTTCCAAGTACTTAGAAAAATGTCAATAAAAAATATTCTAGTGTCTCGAATAAATTTGTATTAAGTACATTGTATTACATGATGAAGAATATAAGAAATTTTTCATGTTGGCATATGAAAATTTAACCCTATGTATGACAATGTAACTTACAAAAATACAAATACCTTTTTAATCATGTAAGTAAAATTTGCCTTGAAACGTTTCACCATGTCCACAATTTTGTTTTTTATTTTTGGATTAAAATGGTCACGCATATAAACATATTCCGCGGCATAATTAAGTAGTTTCACATCTCCCATGAGACAATGTCGCCATCTTTCTGAAGACGATACTTTTTTCACAATATCCTCATTCCAAAAACTTCGTAGTTGGTTATTCATTTGCCATACGATATAATTTGCAATTGTTCTTTTTGGTATCCACGCAAGCAGCGAGAAAAGTTTTTCCATATAGTCCGGATTATTCACGATCACTGTTTCGTTTATTCAAGCCAAGGTATACTCGGAAATTTTTTGTTCAGTTCAGAAATTTTCATTTCAACGTAGATCTTACCCGCGCAGGATTTGGCAATCTATTACGTAAGCAATGATTTTTATTAAACATTATTCTTTCCACATTGACATAATATATATTAATATGATGCCGCAGATCCCACAGTCACTTGGAAGACGCGATTGGTTCAAACATATTTAATTATTTATCAATAAAAATAATATTCATTCAGCCCACGAAAATTAATGGCAAAAATGGGGTGAACTTTTAGGAAATATCAGTTATTTGCATGTTTGAGCGAATATCGCGTTTTCCGGCTATCTCTGTCGCACTCACGTGTCACGTGGTACATCTACGGCATAACCTTAATAGAAAGTGCATTCAAGAGTCAAAAATAATCAGCATACATTTTGAAAAATATATTAAATAAATAGCAAAAAAATAAAATAAATTATTTAGGGTTTAATGTGAGTATGTATAAAACCAGTTGAAACAATAAATATTATTTTGTTATTCTCGCTTAGAAAGTTCAATTTTCGAGTACTGAGCGCGGTATCCGGTAAATTGTTGATTTCCAGACGCTCTACCATACTGATTACTTTACCGGCCTCGGCCAGTAAGTAGTAGGGGTGTGCGAATAATTCGAATTTTCGAACTATTCGTGCCGAATCGAATATTTGTACTTGAATCGAATTATTCGAATATTAGCGAATTATTAAATTCGTGGATTTTTGAGTGTTTTAAATTCAGGATTTTTTATGTTCGGCATTAAAATATAAAATTTACAAATGATATACATTTCATTTAAACCATGAAATAAAATTACAAAAACACAACAATTAGTATAGTTTTTTTTTTAATAAGAATGAAATAACATGAATAATATTGTAGCAAATAAAATGTTATAAAAAAATACAACGTTTAAAAATTTACTACAAATTTTTGTTCAAACATAATAAATACGACACTGAATTGGTAATTTATTTTTATGTTTTAAATAAAAAAGTATATTATTCGAAAATGTAATATTTTGATGCATGTTGTAATGAACTTTGAATTAAAAACAATCGAAAATCTAGTGATAATTCGTGAATTATTCAAAATTTTTCAAATTATTCGAAAATTCGAATTATTCGATTCGAATTCTTCTTTATCGACCGAAAATTTGCAGTAGTCTGAATTTAGTCACTACTGACTTTTACATTCGGCTCGAATTAAACTTTCTGAACAAAGTTAACAAAAAATATACTGTCACTCGAACTTCAAGTGGCAATTCAGAAAATATCGATTTTACAATATTTGCTAAAGGTCTGTGACGAGCTTTTTTTACGAAAAATCGCGTCACAAACCTTAGACTCTTATCGCAACATATCGAGATTGCCAGAAAATCGCCAATTTCCGACCAAGTGACATAAATATCTGGTCTCTCGGATACATTCAGAGGAATAAAAAAAGATGTCTGTCCAAACTTCAGCAAGTATAAAAACATTTTTTGTGGTCGCTATTTGTATTTTATGTATTTACCATATTTAAATAACATTAAATAATTTGTTCATTTGGAATTTTGTAGCTCATCAACAAAGTAACATTTATAAATATTCGAGATATGTTTTTGTAAGAATTTTATTTCTTTATAATAAAAGGTCTCGTAATTGTCCGATAACTGTTTCGAAAGTTACTGAAGACAGAAGTTTTAAATTACGTAAAAAAAATACACATTTGTAAGGCACTTGTTATTAGTAAAAAAAATGCTTCAGTGAAAAAAATAATTGACTGAACTGATTTTGTACCACTTGAAATGCTTTACAAAAAAAAGACATAATTTTTTCTGATACGTCTAGTATAGTATTATCGTAAATCTTGAAAAAAGTGAATTCCTACAAAACTTGAACTAAAACCTCGAATAACTTTTTAAAAAGTTGATTTTTATTTATAAAAATGACAAGAGTCGCATTAGTACGGTACAGGAGTAGAATAAGTGATGAATTTGCTAACGTTCCGCACGCAAAACTACACTGGAAAAACGCACATATTCAACAACCATAAAAAAACCTATTTATTTAAATAGAAAATTAAAAATAACAGATCGCGACGATCTCCTACTATAGTAATTAATGATTTTTTTTCATTCAGTCTACATATGTTCGACTCAAAACACTTGCAGATTTTTGCAGACTCTTTTCTTTACACCCCAAGAGTTCATTTGAAAATCAATCTCATTGGAAAATTTGTTGTTTCTGTGAATATGAAAAATGTACTCACGTTAGATAAATTCTCTTCCAAAAGCAGAACTTGTGACATCTCATAAGCGGCGCGGTTTTCTTCCGCGCCAAACTTTTTGGCAATATCTACCATAAACTTAAAATTATCTACGGTGATGAATGATGATTTTATCGATGAAAACTTCTCAGAAATCTGCAAATAAACAAGTTTACATCTCTTTTTATGAGGATGGTAGTTACCCAAACTGAAAATCCTCGTATTAAATGTATCAAGATATTTTAAGAAAATACAAATGCTAAGATTCCGATGGAGAAATTTTATTAGGGCGCTAATAAGGGCCCAACTACCCTTAAGGTAGTTCTCCAGCCAAACGAAAGTCTGCAGAAAGTTTTTATATTGATTATATAAGTAAATTGAGTAATTCCTAATTTATTAGAAAAAAAATCTAGGGGGTCCCCGATGTCATTTTCCAGAAAAATTGAATTGAAAATGTGCTTTTTAATACGCAAACATCGCCCAAAATATAGTAATTATGTATAATTATTTGGGTTTTTGTGTTGTTAAAGACTGCAGATCTAAATAAAAAAAACCTCTCATTTTGTTCATCATTAAAAAATATGCAATTAAAAAAAAAATTTGGGCCTATTACCGAGCATTCAAATAAAATAAAATAGAATTAGTGGAAATTTGAGCTACAAATCGTAGCTCTCCATCGTTTCTTCAAATATTTGGCAACTTTGCCCACAACGTAAGACTTTTAAAAAATCATAAATAAGTAATTAAACACATCCATGTATAATAATCATGCGTTTTATAAAAAAATGAACCACTTATTTTTATAATTTTTTGGTGTCCCCACAAAATACGAAGCTTTGCTGGAGAACTACCTTAATGAGGCCCTAAATCTCAAATCTGGTGAGGCCCTTTTGCAAAAGTTCGCGCTTTATTAAGGAGGCCCCTTTACAGATTTTAAAATGGACCTTTAAGGGAGAACGTCAGGGCTTTGAGAGGTGAAGTAGGCGGAGGGAAAATTCAAAGGTGCCGACGTTTTTAGCCAACCTGAGAAAAACAAAATTAGATAGACCGAACTCATAAATAAATTGGCATTAGCCAATGAAATATCTTTTTAGCCGTCACACGACAGCGATGTCACGTTTCTAGACATGGCGCCTGCCGCAACCTGGAATAACCTTTTTTTCTGTCACTTTATTATTAATTTTTAAAAAACGACCCGTGAAAAGTGTTTCATATTTGACACATCGAATATCTGTTAATGATTAGTCAACGTAAATGCATAATTAAATTTTTCTCTGCATTCTAAATATCAATTTGACAGGTCTATTTAGGTGTCTTCATAATAAGCGATATAGTGTTAAAATGTTATTTTAAAAAAAATATGCTAAACATACGGGCCGGTGAATCACGTCCATTTTTATTTTCTCGGCTTCAGGATACATTAGTGTATATTGAAAAAAATTTACAAGACGTTCTCTGTTTTTTTAATATACGTCATTGGACTGACGTTCTCCCTTAAGGGAATCTCAACAAAGGCCTTGTCACATAAGGGCCTTTAAAGGCCCCGATCATGAAAGTCGATCAATGCAGAACATGTTTTTGGTGTAGTTTTTACAGCTGAGAACTTTCCCAATTGTTTTATCCAAGAAAAATTCATTTCTCTGTAGTCGACATTTTTATTAGACATCCTCATCAAGTATAGTAAAAGACAATCAAATAATATAATTTTAAATTTGTTATGAGAACAATGTAATTGTCATGCGTGGTTACAATTTTACATACACCAATGAAACGTTCCTTATCATTTGGGTCCATTTCATTCTTTGGGTGCTCCATTACTTCAATTGTTAATAAATAATTAGGCAACCCAAACTGGAGGAGTTTATACGTTGCGTTTATCCAATCGAAATTGGTTTCGTTCCAATTCTCGCCCTCGACAACCGGCCATCCATTTATACTGTTTATCACTTTAGTCAATTCTTTAGTACCGGTTCTTGATATTTTGTCTGAAAATGCAAATTAAAAAGATAGTGTTGTATTTTTTTTTCTTAAATCAGGAAGTAGCAGGCTATCATGGTTCGAATGCTCCAAGCCCTCGCAATGAGCTGATTATGGTCATGAGATTCTTAATTATGATATTTGATATAAACTTTAATAAAAAGAGTCAAACTTCAGTAATATATATATATATATATATATATATATATATATCTATAT
>JAPYYW010006621.1:0-10071 GCA_030522545.1 Cremastinae sp. A BG-2022a
GGAAATTCGAATATCTTTTTTTTTGGCGGAGTTATCAAACTTTAAGTGCGGCAAGAAATATCGACTGGTGTATCCAAACTTTTGAGCGGTAGTGTAAATATAAATCTATCTCGTGTCCCATTGGTTGTAAAACCGCGAGCTCTGTCAGAGTAAAGTGTACGTGTGGAAGATTAATTGATGTCACCTGAATATCGACTAGGTATTTTATTGAGATTCCACCTCTCTCTCTCTCTCTCTCTCTCTCTCTCTTTCCCTTTCAATATCGACGAAACATTTGTCTCATTTTCCCCAGAGGTTCGTGGCTCGCGCCACAGCGATTTGCGGTTTCTGATTCATTCGCGCTTTGAATTACCTTGACGGAGAAAGCGCTCGAACCGACGCAGATCAGGCGATTGAAGTCCGTGCTCGATACACTTCTGCACGAGCGATTGCCATTGAGAAGCTTGTTGAACCGTAACTTCACCACCTCGTCCTGTTCTCCCTCGAAGCGATAAACGCAACTGCCGATTCGACGATCAATTATAAATGGTTAATTAGCATCGAAAACAATCAGCACTTGAGCAAAACAAGAGTGACGAAAAGAGCACGAACTCATCTTCAATAAAATTAATTTCTTTTTTTTTTCTCACAATTTTGTGAGTATTCACTGACAAAAATCTCGTTAGTACATTTTACCATGAAGTTACAACTATGATCATTATTTTAGAACTAAACATATTTTCATAGAGAAACTATATACACTGTAAAAAATTTGGTGTTAAAATGGTATTAATTTAATACGATTCTTGGTCTATATAGTTCCCATCATTTGATGTAGAATGGCATGGTGTTAATAGATGGGGTTTCATATGCTGGGTTTGATCAGTGTAAATAATTATAAACACTATTTAGTGTGTAAAATTAATGAAGTAACACTATTGTTGCTAATACCATTCGGTGTGAATAAAAAAGAAATGCAGATTAATCAACTCAATAACATAAAGAATATTTTTCAATAATGCAAGTTTCGATTTGTTAGTAGATTCATGCACTCATTATATGCAACTCAGTTCGTAAAAAATTCCATGTTAACAAGTTCATTTAATAATTTGATTTGTCAGGTTAAATAGATGCTTATGTTTAATAGAATTTCAATCGAGCTTATTAAATTACAATGGGTCAAATTTTATGCAGTCATAACAAATATTTTTTTCAGTGTATAAGTATAGTTGTCACTTTTATCTCTTTTTAACAGAGTAATATTTTTTTTGTTTATATGTTTGTAAGGACTTGTTTTTTCTACAAGTGTTTTCGTTCCAATTAGGCTCACCTGAGGTTTTTCGAACCACCTCGTCCGAACATAAATATGTTTTTTGGCCCTTGGAATTTTCGATCTGCGTAGTAGTCCCGATTTCTGGAGTAAAATACTCGAGAGCATGGACCTGAGCCGTACGAATCGCCGTCCTGATGAAGGTCGACAAACTCGTAAAGGGCTCGAAAGTTTACGGGTCTGAAATTATAAAAGTTAGTTTTATTAATTTTTGTCCAAAAATTTCGATTTTTGATATTTTTCAAATTAAATTCAATACTAAATATGGATCAAGGGTTTACAGACCTGAAATTATAAAAATGTTGGTTTTTTTTTGTTAAAAAATTTAGGTTCTTAATTTGTTTTTCCATCACATTCAATAATAAATATCGCTTACATTTAAAAAGTAGAACACAAAAATGAGAAAGTGTACAATATAACTTTTTATAGATTGGTTATCAAAAATATTTTCATAGTTCGAATAGCTCGTACAATTTTCCACATAGCGCATTTGTTTTTATCCCTTGGGCAAAGTATGAAAATATCTCGATGACTATATCATATCCCACGAGAAATCTCGGTCGTACCTCCACAACTATTCCTTGTTTCGTGCTTAAGATATTTCGATGCTGTACGATATCTCTCGCACGAGACTTTCCATTACAAATTTTGCAGACAAACTTTGGCAACATTCATTCAGAATTATTTCATTCCTTCATGCATTTCTACAATGATTTTTATTAACATCATATTCACTAAAATTAAAAATATATATACTTGATAACTTCATTCATTGAAATAATGGTTTGTCGAATATTTATTATTTCTATAAAGTTGCCTACTATCAAAAATTTCTGCTGGAAATATATTATTATGAGAAACGAAAAAAAAAAAGATTTATCGAGAGCTTGAAATTTAAGGAAATTTTTTTTAAATGTTTGAAAGTTTTTGAACGATGAGAAAGCCCCATGGATGTGTTGTAGGTGCTAGAAACTATCGAAGATATTGAACAGCGAGCTTCGGTCATAAAGTAGCCATACGTAATACTGGATTAAATCGACGCCAGCTCCGGATAGGAAGAGCGAGAGGAGAAGAAGCGATTACCATCTTGATTCCATACTAACACGGATTGAAATATTCAATCCGTATATGGAAAAATCAAAAACGATTTTAGCTTTGATCCATCAATCATGCACATACGATTCATTTTCTTTTCAATGCACATAAAAAACGCAGACAATTATTACTTCACTGTTAAATAATTGTTCAAAGAGTTCGAGATTTTATTTTAGATGTTGAACATCTTTTGCAAGTAATTTTTTTTCGATCGATATTTTATCAGCTTCATTTATCTTTGATTTAGTCCATCAATCAAGTCCTATTTTGGTATGTATTTATTGAGAAATATTATGATGATAAATTTTATTATAAAGTGACAATTGAATTGATTATTTCAGGACTAAATATATTATTTTTGTAGACGCATATAAAATTTAGGCCTACATTAAAATATATTAAAATCTATTACGATGTTTGGTTCTATAATCAATAACCAATATTCAGTATTCAATTAACTAGTTGTCACTTTATGATAAGATCTATATGCTGTCATACTTTTGTCCCAGTGTTCATGTGTACGAAAATCTAAATATATAAAAAGGTTAAAATAAATTACCTTAGAGCAGTAGATTCAATCATTCGTAATTCAATTGTCAGACTGTTGCCAGACGAGACGAAACTTTCAATGAGTGAGCATGGACGGCTGGTGTTTTGAAGAATCGCATGGTCGCAGGTACGAGGTACACGATCTTTGCAGTACCTTGCAAGAAGCGAAGTATTGCTCACTGGACGAGTTGACAGCGTCTGTATTGGAATGCCAGGCCTCTCCGAATAACGTTGTCTCTCCTTTTCACTAAAATTGCAAAACAATTTTACTTAAGGAGGTTGTAACTTCAAAGTAGTCAATACAACTATTTGAACATTAAAATTATAAAAAACTTCAATTTGAAGAAAGCTTTATTTTATTTACTTTTTCATACGAGGTTGTATTAATACGTTTTAGAAGAATAATTTTGTGAATTAATTTATACTTTTAAAAATTAGATACCATTTTGAATAAACAAATAGAGGTTTGACACAGGAAACTGTCGATTAACTCGATTAATTTTTCTTATTTGTTCGACGACCCCACTTTTTTTGTTAATATCATTAATGATACTTCTCTAAGAACATCATTCGTCAAATGAATATACTCATAGCCCATACACGAAGCAAAATTACCGTGTAAATTTGTCATTTTCAAATGTATTTTTTTTCAAAGAAGGTTCGGTAACCTATATAAATTTTGTGCTTATTGGAAAGCTGATTTTATTTTCTATCGAATTGTTATATTTTCTGGCAATTCTCCAGATTTTGACATTTCTTAAGGTAGTTCTATCAGTAAAGTTAAATCAAGTTTTTATCTCAATTTATCTTCATACCATGTGGTTTTTGAGCCTAAGTTTATTTAGCAAAGTTGTTGCAAATTGTTTCAAGAACATCAAGCCCAAAATTCAAGACCATCCAAGGTGACTTGTACTTGTTACGTATGTATGAAAATAAAAAAAATCATGATCTTGGGATTTTTTTTAAACTTGAGGAAGCTTCTTTGAAGTACAATAAAGAGTTGTGCAAAATTTTAACAAGTTCCACTACCCAGAAGCCAAGATATCAAGAGTTGAAGATCGCAATATTTAACACGTGTTCTTACGGGAAACTATAGAAAATAGTGATTTTTAATAATAAATATCTCGAGTTCTACGTAGTAAAACCTTTTAAAATTTAATATACAATTGCAAATTGTATAAAAAAAGGTTTTTGCAAATTTTTAACAAAATTCCAAGAAAACGATTTTTTGATAGAACTACCTTAAATTACAGTAATCTTCCAGTATCATTTTTTTTGTCGTTTATAAGTCGATTTAATTAAGCATTAATTATTTCAAAATGAGATTTGAATTTAATTTACATGCTGTGTCCACTCATCCTTTCGTTTTAATAACGAATTAAAGTCAATTCTTGTTCTAAAATAGTGAAATTGTGGCACTGTCGTTACGAATTCAGTCAATAAATTGTCCAGGGAAGTACGTTAATTAAATTAAGCTCGCTGATTATCGATGCTCACTCGCTTGATGAAGCGTGGTTATTTACTGGTATATTCTTTCGTACGTTAATTTTTTTTGCGATCAGGCTTAATTGAACTGAATTTCATTAACAATCATGCTTAGCGTCGACAATAAATAATTAAATAATTAATACTAAATGGAAATAAAAATTTATGAAAACAAAAATGAAAATAAAAGTAGTAAAATAATATCACATTCATCAAGTTTGTACAAATATCTTTTTTTTCGTTACTTTCATAAATCATTGTATAAAAAAAACTGCAAGTTCGACTACAACGTTAAGAACTTGTGAATTCTTTCACACGTTGATATTTTACCAACCACGTTCAGTTAATTCAATCAATAACTATTTTTTTCAATGACAATAAGTAATTCACGTTGAACGGTGATAAAATTTTGTGTACAAGAAAAGAAAAGAAAATAATAATAAAAAATGGAACAGCAAAATAATTTCAGGGGAATAGAAATAAATTAATATTTGTCGGTTTTTCTAAATATCGTTAAAAAAAAGAAAAGAATAAAGCTTGTGCAAATTTAGAGTATAGAATCTTGAGGATTGTTAAGTGCTGTTTGCGAACCATGATACGTCGTTGCACTCGGTGAGGGGCATCATGTCGCCATCCCAAACGAGAAGGGTCGTACCGCAGTCGTCTTCGTTGCTAGGGTTGCTGCTCGCCCCTACGTGAAACTTGAGAACCGAGAGCCAGACTCGGAATTGCGGTTGCGACGGTTTCGGGGCTGGCTTCCGCCAGACCGTGCCGGGACGTTGCTCGGGAAATTTTGGCAATGGCCTCGGCGGGGTCGGACTCGGCATCGCCGGTCCCGAACCCCGCAGATGATAAAGACACGTCGTGTTTCTTGCCAGTGTGTGCTTAGGCGAGGTCAAAACCCCGCCGTTGCTACCTCGCAACCAAAATTCGCAACGCTTGTTTTTCGCGTACGTCGGCGAATCCGCGTCTACAAATTTTACCTGAAACGAAAATTAATCATTTTTGTGTAACAATAAGCTTTTTTTTAATATTATATTTTAATATACAATTTATTTTCTTTATCGTAGTATTTTTATTTATTTTTGTATATTTGTATTTGTTTAATTTTATTATGGATAATTATTAGGGTAGTCCAAAAAATATGATTGATTTTATTTTTTCTCAGATACACGTTTAATTTTAATTTTTTAAAGGTGGCGATTTTCAATTTTTTAATTTCCCATTTAAATGACAATGGATAAAATTTTTTTTTTTCATTCAGAATTTTGTAGCTCGATAACTTACTGTATATGTCCTTACATATTTTTGTTGAAAATTTGACATTCTACAAAAAAAGACTCTTGTAATTTTTCGATAAATTGATTCCTTCAAAAGTTATTCAAGATTAAAGTTGAAATTGTGTAAAAAAAAATCACCTTAATAGATATAAATCTGTATAACCTCCGTAAAATATTATAAAAAATTTCAAGTGGTACCACATCATATCATTCAATCATTTTATAACTTGAGGAAAATTTTGTTTCTAAAAAAAGGCTCTACAGCAATATTATCACATACAATACCATACTTTTTTAAAGTGGACGAATATTGAGGTGAGTTATTTTTTAATATGCTAAATAAATGCAAAATTACTAGTATATTTTTTCACTGTATTAATTAGTCGAAATATTTACATTATATTAATTTTTTACAGATTTACACATGTAAGAGTGAATTTTTCCGCAATTTCAACTTTAATCTTGAATAACTTTTCAAGGAGTCAATTTATCGAAAAATTACAAGGGACCTTTTTTGTAAATTTTCAACAAGAATATGTAAGTTACTTACTTATACACAAATATATATGAAAGCAAAAATTTTAGAAAGAAATGCAAATAATAATAAATGAAATGAAAAATATAAAAATTGAAATAAAAAATAAAATAAAAGAATCAAGAATAAAATGAAAAAATAAAAAAAAGAGAATGGTAACAATAAAATGATTCTCTTTGCTAGTTTTTTTTATGATTTATTTGTATGAGCAATGGAGACAGGATTTTCACGCTTGTTTTTCACCTGAATTTCAAGTTGAAATCCGTGCAACGAATGTGGGGGTGTTGGGTGTAGAAAAGTTCCAAAGGGCGAAGTGGTGAACTCGACGAGTAGTTCGGGACCGCTGCTGGTTGCCTCGGGTACGGGTTCACCACCGCCGCAAAATTTCAGAATAACCGGGTCACGCGTCGTGTAACCGTCGAATACCGTTACGTAATCCTAAAATTGAGCCAAATTGATGAATTCCAATTTTACGATTCAACGCACAAATTTTGCGATTGGCTATCGAGTTTCGTAAATAATAGAACATTCCCATCGAAGTATTGACAATTTTTGTGTCAACATTTTTTCAACACTTCTTTCCAAATCTTACATTAAATTATTTTTACAATAATTTCTCAAAGATTTAGTTTTTAATGATATGTCATTCAATTTAATTTAATAATTTATGAATCTTCATTGATCAGTGTTAAAATATACGTATGAAATTTGATGTTTCCCCATCTCGAATCTCTAAATAATTATTAATAATAAATACAATTATTATTAATAAATTTGTATCAAAATTGCGTCTCTTATAAATAAACAGCTCATAACAGCTCATACAAAATTTGGAAGATTTTGAAGATTCGTAATACTAAATAATTCGATTTCTAAACAGTAAAACCTTTTCAAATTTTCGTACATTATCATACACAAAATTTATACCAAAGAGGTATATATTCTAAAAATAAAAAGTCCGATATATTTCAGTGGTTGACCATGAAAAAAAAAACTTCTTTAGCAAGGATTATTTTTCCAATTACTTGCTCAAGTTTTAAATGAAAATTGGCTTTATTTACCTGAACAATGTCGCAATCTTGCCAGAGACGAAGTACCCGCGGTGGCGGTTCAGCTTGAGTTGCCGGACGATCTCTGACCGCTATCAACTGACCGCGCGGTTGTCGCACTGTGATTAAAGCGTGTTTTCCTGCCGGAACTTCGTGCTGCCTGACCTGTCAACATTCGTTCAAATTTTATCGTTAAGGATGTTATGTTCAAAATCGAAAATGATGGAAAATTATCGAAAATTTTACATAATATTAAGTAACATCTCTAAAAGGTTGTGTAAAAATTTCACGAAGATTAGGAAACTTCTCATTAAGATATTAATCGTTAAAAATGGCTATTTTTTGTACCATCCCACAAGAGTACGTATTTAAAGTTGCGATTTTGTATAATAAATATCTCAGTAACGAGCTTCCTGATCAAAGTAAAATTTTTCATTGATATTTGTATAGCGTTAAAGAAGCTTCATCTAATTTTTCAAAAAAATGCATCATTTTTTTTTGCAATCACATAGAGAGTAAACCTGTCATTTGACAACCTTGAATTCTAAATATGTTTTTCTTCAGTTGATTTCCAGCAACTTTTCTTAATAAATTTTTACTCTCAAACGCCTTCGTATGGGAGAAAAATATTATCAAACTTTTGATTTTTTGCTCTACAGACTCAACACCCTTAAACTAGTCATGTTACTATACATGCATAATTAGAAATAATTTTTAAGTAAATTGCTATCAATAATTATTGAATAAATAAAGAAATGAAATAAGACTTTCTCAGAGGAGTATCAAATAGCAAAGATTAAACGTACAAATAAAAAAAATATCTTGATTAAATTTACTCTGCAAATTAATGAACTTATAGTACTTAGTTGGAAATCTCTTGTAAAAAATATTTTATCTCGCGAATAAAATGAAAAGTTAACGAACCGTTCTTGGAAAATTTGCTTGTGTTCTTTTTTTTTTAAAGAATGACTGAATCTTGTTGCAACTTTGGAAGAAGGATTTAGTCGTCATGGTGGAGCTTTTCACGTCGTAACGTAAATTTGGATATTTTGTGAAGCAAAGGAGCCAGTTTATAGTCTCACGGAGGGCGTTAATACCAAAGGTCCTACGGATATGACGTTTCGTAAATTTACGGTCTCACCTTAGGAAAGGGTTGTACGAACGTACGTACGGGCGAAAACTGGCGCGGAGGGGGAAAATAATGTTCTCAGGTGGTAGAGAAAGGCACACTGAAAATTTGTTAACCGCACGCGCATAGATTCCGGAAAACAGTTCATTTTTACGACTTCCTTCGCGCTCGTAAGACTGGAAGAATCGTACAGCCCGTTATACCTTCGAGAAAAAAATGTTTACGATCCAACCAGGCCCTCTCCCAAGGGGCCTCATTCTCTCGCGGATCTCTGGTATTTTTGCAACGATTCGTAACTCAAAAATTTCAATATCCCAATAAAATAGGATCCAGAAAAACGAAAGTAAACAATTTGAGGAGTAGAAAAATCATATGAATAATGAAAAGCTTGCTCAGCTCTTTCAACTTTCAAATAATTATTTATGAAACAGGGTGACTTTTTTCACAAGACTTTGTGCAATTTATTTAAATTTATTCCTCGGTGATAAGCTTCCGAATCGTTATGAAATTTTCACACGACCTTTTGGAGTTGTTACACATCAATACAATGTGTAAAATTTTCAAAAATTTTACATTCTTTTTCATTCAGGACACATCTTTGAATTATTATTTTTCAAATATAATATTCAACGAATTTTTGAGTGGATAATAAAAGTTATTTTCATGGTTACTCACAGCGTAATAGCACGTGAGATTTCGTGGATAGAGACCAGGGAAATTGGGTGATTGCAGACGACACTTTTTTCGATCGCAATCACTGAATATTCGGGAGCAGTATGTTCCTGAAATGAGATCCCCGAGGTATTGCTGATCGGGAGACGCCTTCGTCGGCTCTATCTCCTCGTTTTCGTCAATCATCTGCACTGGCATCGCCATCGAGCTGTTTGAATATTCCGGCGATGTCTCCTGCGTCACTGTCGGCACCATTGTGACATTGGTCATTCCTACAAAAAAAAGAACATATTTTAAGATAGTTGTCTCGGTATAAACTAATAAAAAATTATGTTTATAAAAGCAGAAATTTAAATAGTGTTGCTTCTCAAATTTCAAATCTTAATAACAAGAAATAATTTAAAAATAATGTTGATCATTATATAATACGAGCAACACTGTCAAATTCCTGTTTCTGAAAACCATTTCTGTTATCCATATGATTTACATTACAATTTTAAACAAAATTCAGGTTTTTTAATATCTGCATCATCTTAATTTCGAATTGAAATTACCTAAATAATATAAATAAAAATAAAAATTATCTGTATACGTAATTTCTCATTATCGACGTAATTTTAACTATGTATATATTTTTATAAGATTGAATAGGGAATAAATTTTATGACGAAAAAAAATGTTTAATTTTTACAAAAAGCTGAATTTTTAGATATATCCAATCAAAAATAAAACAGACAATATTGATACAATTCCAAAAATAACGCGATCAAATATTCAACCGTATAAAATTAAATTTTCGTTGATTTAAGTTAGATTAGTTTAAATTATGGGATTGTACGAGATGACAAAAATGAATAGTTAAGGTAGTTCAACCGAGACAGTTTATTCAAAAGTTTGTCCTTATGTGTTAACTAAATGTAAAATTATCAGTTGAAATTTCTTGAGACAGAATTTATTCAAAAATTGCA
>JAPYYW010006624.1:0-10488 GCA_030522545.1 Cremastinae sp. A BG-2022a
AGACATCTTATTATTTATAACACTGTAAATAAACCATATATATGATCAATGTAAATATTATTTTATTAGTATAACGAAAGTCAGTGATTTTTGAAACGAGTGTTATAATCATTTATGGATTACTTTTTATTAGGAAGTTTTTCCATCTCAATTTGATTTGACTTACATTATCTGATCGTCCATACTACTCATAAATATGGCAATGTTGTTACGCCCGTAACGTCAAACTTTGTTTACAGTACAAAGGGGTTTGTTTACTTAATAGAAAAAGGCTTACAGTTGACATATTTGAATCGATTGCATTTTGTTGGTTATGGTTAAGGCTATCCAGCGTTGTCACATCTATGTAACTATAGCGATAGTAGCAGAAGACGCCGACTCATCAAGTAATTACTTGACTAAATCGATGATTTTTATCGCAATTGTTCCATTATCCTCAATTTTTTTTGTTTAGATAAAATCCTTAAGGTTTTCTCAATATATCAACATTTTTTTGAAAATATATCTAATCGCGAAAACTAAATATTTTCGCCTTACATCACTGTCAGAACGAGATTCCCATAAGCCGTGTATTAAATTTCGACATTTCATCAATTATTTATCGTGATAAATAGTCGGTAATGCACTCTGAAATTTTGCAGGCATTTTCCTGCATACTTAAATAGTCTAATAAAAAATATTAAATTTTTATCTAATATAATGAGGTTCGCGATCGGACTACCTTAATCTATTTTAAGAATGTGTGAGCCATATTTTTTTTAATATGAGAATTTGATAAACTTTTGATATTTTGTTCTTAACCCTTCGTGTGTACACTATATTTTTCGATACACGGTGTGTACACTGGGTCTTTTAGGGAACGATCGATTTTTTAAAAGTATTTTAGACTTTTCAAAATTTTGAAAAAATTCTAAATTACTTTTCGAAGTGTGTACTACACGGCCCAAAAGTTGCCAATGTCATTTTAAAACCATCATTAATAAAAATTGAAAAACAGTTGAAAAGGTAGAAAAATCGGAATTTTGTTTAAAAAATTTGTAGCTCTCCACTAAACAGATATTAAGAAAAACATTTTTAGGCTTTTGTAGTTTAAGCTATGAACTTTCAAAAAAAAGTTGTATTTTTAAAATTTGTATTTATACAAAATGGCAAAACATCATAAAATTTCATGAAATATTTATTTGAGTTGTGGAAAAACTGAAAAACTACTAGACAAAGACAAAAAACTACACTGATTTACCTTTGAAAATACTGACGCCATGTGTATATTGACCCTTTTAGGGAACAGGAGTGATTTGTACTGATTGGCGTTTGCATATGAACTATCAGACCTGGGTCGCCCTTGGGCCTTTAGTCCTTATTTCTATCTAGATTTTTTAGGCGAGGTAGTCGAAGGCCACCTCATAAGATTTATTCATAAGTGAGGAATTTAAGTTTGAAATTTTTACTGTTCCTTCAAAGACCCAGTGTACATGCGGAGGGTTAAGAATATGAAAAAATATTGCGCCAAATTTCAAATCGTTTTTTACTGATGAATTGTTTAAGGATGTATGCCCAGTCAAATCCTCAGCACACCTATTCGTTTCTTCAAGTTGTCTTTTATGTGCAAACAATAATGGCAATAAATTTTTTTTGTCCAAATAGTCCAAATTTGAAGAATAAGAATGGTATAGATATTAATAAATTTCTATAGTGTGAAATAAAATTAATAACCAACATTAAAATTGGCAATTAACAAACGGCAATTATACTATTTATTAAAATGTCATAGATATGAGAAAATTCTGCAACGATGGTTTTTTTTTCATAGAAATATCGAGGATAATATATAATTATAGAAAATACTTTTTCTTTTTAGCTAAACTCTTCTTGCAATTTTAGTGACTTAACATAAAACAGGGATAAATGTAATTTTAAATGTTAATTATATTTGCTTTAAATGGACGGTAAGTTTGTAATTTGTTACTTCAATCGATGTGAAATAACTATTATATTACTACAGATTTCTATATCAGTGAAAAGTGTTTCCATCAAAATAATGGGCAACATCCTTAAGAGTTTTATCAAACTGCAAAGTTGCTGAAATTTTGAAATATTTGATATTCTTGTTTTTTTTTCTTATATTCGTAACAGTCTTCATATTTTGTATAGACAGTAATTTCAAAATGTTTTACTACATTTTTTAAAATCCAATTGTTTAAGCAATAAAATATATTTAAATTATTGTGAAAATATGTTCAATTAGCCAATTGGCAATCAAACTGGGATTCAAAAAATTGGTAACTTTTTAGCAAAAGCCAGAGTCTGGATTTAACGAATTTAACGTCAAGAATTTACTTTTTACTGGGATTGTCTGTCCCATACATCCTTAATGAATTATTCTGAAAGAAAAAAGAAATTTTCAGTTAGACAAGCTCGCGCGTCAAAGAGAATCGTCTGTCTGTCAACAACAGAGATCTGTTTGTTTTATCGGCAGCTAATACACCAGACCTCGTTCTCATTCGTGGACTCCACACGTTGACAGCTCATAAATGCACCGAAAGACTCTGGTATTTGGTCGTTGATATTTTTTCTTGTTTGCTCCCTTCTTTTAAAAGTCGCCGAATTATAAGCGAGGCTCGCGCGCGCCTACACGGCGCGGAAGCGCCGGGTGTCAAACGTAAAACCGGTCTCGCATAGTCATTAAAAGAAAGGAGAGAAAAAAGCTTTTAGGAGATATGTATGAAAGCGATCCGGGTGTGTCGGCGCTTATTCTGTGTGAATTTCGTAGAAAGTTTGTTGTGTGCTGCACGGCTCTTTGACACTGTCACGAAAAATGAGGGGGTGAGAAATAGGTGCAACTCGTCGTTGTCGTAATTAGAGTCTAGCGAGGAATAGCATCAGAGGCATGTAATCGCATCATTGTTACTTGGAATGTTAAACGACGTGGAATAAGCTCGTACCGCGTTACGCTTCCGTTGGGCAAAAGCCATTTCTCTCTCGGCCAAGAGTCACTTCGATTTACCTTCCTCCCTGAGTGACGTCTTTGATGCTTCGCGGGGCAAATTTTCTCATGATCCTCTTGAAAATTCTATTACGAACCAATTTGTTTTCCAATCTCATCAATGTCGAGCCATATACTCTCTCTTTCTCTTATACAGCTCCATCAGAATAATTTTCTCCTGTGAAAAGTACAACAAAATATATTGAACGGAATAAATGAGAATTGTTTATCCTCCTTTTTGACTGGTTCGCGAGCGATGAACCCCGGGGAGCGAGACGAGCGACTCTTAAAAGCGCTCAAAGTCGTGGCCAGTCGTTAAATTTCGAAATAACTTATGCACCGGGCGCACACCAGCTTCATCCAGCTGTTGGCTCGTCCAGTCCTGCAACGATGTTGACACAAGTCCGACAAACTCGTTGACAAACTCGCCAGTTATACCTCCCTGCTGCTGGGCTAGATCTTCCGCGTCGTCCCACCCGCGATCTACATCTTTCGTTCTCAACTCCGTATAGCGTTTACGATTTCCCGGGCGATTCATCGGGACATATATTCACCGAATAAACAAATATCTCATCTCAGCGATCGTATCTTTTATATTCCCTGCTCGATTATTTCCAGAATACACCATCATTTTTCACTATACGCTTTTTTCATTCTAAGGAAACAAACGATGCTGCCGCTGAATCCGCTTTTTCGCTCGCTCGCAACCGCATCAGGAACGACGATTCTATTTTCGTTTGACTTTTCGTTGTTCTCGCGTGTATAGCCTTTCGCTGCGAATCCGAGAGTGAAAAACTCTTCTTCTTCGTTTGCTCGCTGTTGCGAGCTGGCACTGCGGTGCTGGCAAGCACCATGAAGGCCAATGTTTGTGTTATTTTATTTTATTTTTTTTTAATGCACAAGACGTCTCGCGTCCCGTGGAGACGGCCACGTCCGTTTGTCCCGTGGAGACGGCCACGTCCGTCGAGTGAAAAACTCGAAGCGTGTATTCAGGGGACGATGCGTAACAGCCTGTAAAAACATACCGCAAGACGATTAACGCGACAGTTTCTCCCTCTTTTTGTACAGTTGGGTGGTGTCCTCTCATCTCTCTTCTCCGTAGCTCGCTCGCCTCAAACTTTTCGTCATCGTTTCATCTTTTTTCTCTTTCTCTCTGTCTCTCCCTCGTGTGCTTGTACAAGTCGTGTCGCGCGGCAAAAGTTTGTCAACGATTTGGCCGCTGCGTGCTAAACAAAGTCGTCGCTAGAGAGCTATCGCGCGTGTTTAGCTCAGTGACACGCGGTTATCGTCGGCCCGCTTCTCCCGCCGGTAGTAGCCTCGTGCCGGCTCTTAGCCCGATTATTAATAGCGAGTCGTCGACGGATTTTCTCTCTTCTCCCTCGCATTTATTTTCTTTTTTTTTTCTTTTCCCTCGTACACCGCGCGTGCATCGCTTCCTTTATATATCTGCGTATTCGCCTATACTATACATTGTACGTATGTGTATACGGACATTTCTCCATTCGCGTTTCTCATCGTCGCTGCTGCTTCCCTCCTAAAGATATGATGAGAGCCATTGATGAATAATATCGGGACGCTCGCGCGGCGCCAACTCTCGAGACCGCCGAATACTCGCATTTTTTCCCATCAATATCTATATTTCCCCATGCATATTCCCACTCGAGAAGGCATACAAAAATATTTTGTTTCTTCATGATAATACGCTTTTAGCATCAAACGGAATGACCAACCGGACGAATTTTATGGTCGTTTCTTGATATTATTCCCAGATACATCGCTCCAGTAGATCAAAGCATGAGCCAGGAAACGCATGATGAGGACGAGCTTCTCGAGTCTCCGGAAGCAATAGCCGACAGAATTGAAGATAACGTTATCAGGTGAGCAAAAAATCCTATGAGCGCACGATGATTTTCCATACCTTTAACGATGTCGTGCTGATACATGAGTTTTATTAGATACAAAATCTTTAAAAAATAATAGGTATATATTGTAGAGATCATAAAACTGTACAGAAAAGGAAATAAAATTTGTACAAGTCGTCGATCATTTTAATGAGTAATTTAATTTTAAAATATGTTATTTTAATACAAGCTCATTGACAATGAGACAGTTAAGAAAAGTATTTGTTAATTAATTACAACGATTCATATGGAGTCGTAAAAAATGTAAATAGATTATCGAAGCAATTTTTGAAATATTTTTACTTAAAGAGGTTTTAACGGAATAATGTAAAAGTCTGGAGAATTGCCCGAAAATACAACGATTCGTTAGAAAATAAAATTAGCTTTATTCATAAAAATACATTTGAAAATTATAAAGTTACACGGTAATTTCGCTTCGTATATGGGACATGAGTAGCCATTTGAGCAATTGACACATGTAGATACTATAGAGAATTACATGAATTTTTGATATGACGTTCCGATATAGAGAGATATTATTAATAATATCAACATAAAAAATGGAATTATCGAACAAAATAAGAAAATCTTATCGAGTTAAGCGACAGTTCACCGTGTGTCAAACCTCTTTCGTATTCATTCAAAACAGTGTCTTAATTTTTAAAAGTATATAAATTAATTCAAAACATTATTCTTTTCGAACGCATTATTATAGTAGAAGTGAATCTCGCATGAATAAGTAAATAAAATAAAGTTTTCTTCAAATTGAGGTTTTTTTATAATTTTAATTTGAAAATAGTTGTTGTATTGACTATTCTGAAGTTACACCCCCCTATGTTTAACTTCAAAAAATTGACAAAACGCAAGCTAGTCAATTGATCATATTTCAAGGAAATATTTATCCTCGAATACATTATTTACAAAAAATTGATCACATAATTTCTTTAATTAGTGAAAATATTTAAGAATGAAATACCTATTAGAATATTAATCACAACGTCTAATAAAAAATAAGGTTTTTTCTTGAATATGGTCAATTGACAAGTGAATATCAGCACGACCCCATAAAATGTATTGAATACATTCTTTTAATTAGAATCGATACACTTTGATAAATTGGTTGATATTTCCATGTTTGTGTATCGAGTTTAAAAGCGGTGGTAGGTATATGGGATGGAAAAATTGAAGCGAGAGATGGAGTTGAGCGAGAACCGGTTGCTCCGGGGGGCGAATATGGTTAGACATGCGTTTGGTCGAAAACGGGTAAAAGATGTGCGAGGTCTTGTGTCCATCGAGGATCGCGCTCATCGCGAGTTAAGCTGCCCCGCGGGATCCTCTTCGTTGATTACCGTTACCGAGAAAGGGAAGGAGAAAGAGGCGCCGAGGGGTGGTGGTATAGCAGGGGGTACCGAGGGATTTTAATTAGCGTCGTTTGCTCTTTGCAAACATTGGCTAACCGATATGCTCGCCGTGTATTCCTCGTGCATCTCCGTTGGCGGAGCAACGCTTATACGGAGCTTCATCGCCCGGCGTGTGCAAACGTCCGCCAAACCACCACCACCATTATATGCATATCTCCCTCTATAACCTTACTTATACTCTCTCCTGCTTCCTCCATCAGCGTATCATCTCAATCATCCTGCGAAATAAAAACAACCCGCCATAGCAGATAAAACACACCAATTATACTCCTTATTATATAACCGGAAAATTGAATATTCCGAGAAGTATCGATGCGAACAAGATTTTTCTTCTTCTTCTTCGTGTGAAACGACGAGACACGGGATGAGCTCGAGCTCGACGATGTATTTTCGAAACTGATGCGAGGGTTCTCTTCGAAATTTTCAACATAATTGCCTGTGGGGGAGAACTCACTTTTCCGATGATCGATTTTGTCCTTCGCGGGACCAAGGTGTAAAAATAAAACATCTTTGAAAAAAAGAGACCGCTCGTCATTGTGTAATAAAGAGACACGAGAGCGAGTCTCGTGCTCGTGACTTATTATGATGCATGTTAATATATGTCGCGGCACAGAAGAGAAAAAAAAAGCAGGGTGGGGGGTGATGGGAGGGGAAAGAGTGTCCATCGACGGTTCATGTCTCCGGCACGGGGCGAATATATACAGCCGTGTCACTCATTAACGTCGTCAAGACTGCGTGACAAATGAGACGTGTTGTCGCGTTTTGTCGAAATTGCCGCTCATCTGCTTCCTCCTCTGCTTATTCTCGTTTCTTCCCTCTTTTCCGTTCATTATTATTATTATTATTATACGAAGCTCTCCATCGCCACGCGAAACATTCCGCTCTCTCCCCCTGCTCGCATCTCCCCGTAGACACGAAACCTCTTTGAAATATTACGCTTAACCGTGCGCGTTGACACTTGTGTCTCCGCGCGCAACTTTTCCTCGTCCGCGTGCTATAAAATATGTACGCCGTCACGACGAGCTGAGGGCACGGCTCGTACCAACGATTGGCCATTATTTCCTTGCCATGCGATTCATTTCAAGGGCTCGTCCGTTTAACATGGCGAACACCTTTTTTCGATCCCCCAAAAAACATTGACCCCAAAAACAGTATTCCTGTACTGTATAAAATTAAGCAAGTACATTTACAGATTATTGCGTTATTGTTGACGAAAAATTCATTAGGACAGCTACTTTCCAGTGTCATTAATGACAGTTTTGTTATTACACTGAGAAAAATCACGATAGCAAATTTTACCATAAAATTACAACTATTACAACTATACTAAATATATTTTTATATTTTAACGTAATATATTTAGGATAGAATCTAAATAAAATGTAATTAGTTTTACTATACTATATCGGTATACTATATCGTCACAATAAACTATTTTATGCGGTAGCGGTTGCATGTAATTCTTAAGGATGCATGGGATAGACAACTCCAAGTAAATTTTTAACGATATTTTCATATAATTCAGACTCTGGCTTTTACTAAAAAGTTTTTAATTTTTTGGATTTTAGTTTGATTATCAATTAGCAACTTGAGCATATTTTAACAATAATTTAAACATTTTGTATTGTTTAAACAATTAAATAAAAAAAGTTTTAGTAAAACGTTTTCAAATTTTTTTCTATACAAAATAAACACTTTTACGAATATATTTAAAAAATCACGAGAATCTCATAATTAAAAATGTATATTCAGTGCAAATTTACGAATTCTCCATAAGAAGCAACATTAAATTTTTTCATATTCTTAAGAAAAGAAGTATCAAAAATTTATCAAATTCTCATATTTTAAAAAATATCGCTCATGCATCCTTAATAATGTGTAAATCGTGAATAGACTTATTTTTTATTTGAAAGAGAAAAAAGATTGAAAATACTGGTCTGTATAGAATTTTTCCCAATAACCCTACAATCAATTTAATATATTAATTATTGCAAATTTGGAACGATGAAAATCTGTCAAATTTACTTGATTTAGAGATGATATAAGAGTCGCGGCTGCTCTCGGCTGTAAATGTACTTGCCTCGAGTCACTACTGCGATTCTTGATAATGTTAAAAAAAAATCAAAAATTATTATCGCGGTGTGGAATTAAAATATTAAATCCTGTGAGAAAAGAGAACGAGGCATTTCGAAAATCATGGAGAACTCTCGTAGCGATGAGAGAAATAAGCTTTTTCTTCTTTTCAACGCTTCTCTCCTTTTTACTTCCATAATCATTAATCACTCGCTGCTTAACGCGAAATTCCCTCGCGCCTACTTTGCACCAAGAAAGAGAGAGAGAGAGAGAGAGAGAGAGAGAGAGAGAGAAGCGGGCTCGTCAGGGTGAAAGTATCGCGAAGGGTTCGCTGGAAAATCGTCCAGTCACCGGAGCTTTTGCCACGAGCCTGGACGAAAGAGGAAAAAGCGAAGGGTTGCCCTTTCTCTCTTGGATATGCAGTGTGTTGCTCTCGCCCCAACAAGAAGAAGAGAGGGCTCGAGTCTCGTTGAATATTTTTCGGACTTGTAATAAAAATCCTCGAGAGCATCCAGGACGAAAATCAGCGCGAGGCCTTGCCGAAGATTGCTCCACAAATTCGTTCTTGAAGTGGCGAGGACTGAAATAACCCGAGCGCATTAGCCACTCGAATGGAAATGCGACTTCTCGAGAAAGAGAAAGATAGACGGATACGTATATAAGTTTATTTATGCCGTGGTATACCATGGACAAAGAGAGAGAGAGAGAGAGATGAGAACAAGAATAAGTTGAATATGACGATGAAGAATCGCGAGAGGAGAAAAAATACCGAAATAGTAAACGCCACCCAGGCAGCTCGATGTAACGTGCCTGCTCTCGCTACGAGCAAAAGCGTTTTACGCCTCCGTTAATATTTTCATCGAGCTAAAGCGCGAGAATTTTTTGTCTCATCGTGTTGTTTATACGTCTATACATGCGCGTACAATCTGTACGGATGTTCTATAATTAGTCCAGGTATTGTGTTACACTACTCGAGGGAATTATTGCGCTCGTAAAGCGCTCGTAAAGTTTTTCGGAAAGTCATCGTCAACTAGCGCCATCAGGACAACGCGCCGAGATAAAATATTCCCCGTTTATTCTCTTTTCTCTTCTCTCCCTGATGCTGCTGTGTAATTTGTAAGAAACTTGGTGAGCTCCTTTCCTCGGGCTCTTTGACAAGATTCAAAGTCTGCTCGAACGAGACGCTCTCTCGTCGCGCTCCCTAAATAATATTCACCGCGCGATGTCACCAGATGTGACGAAACGACCAGTCGCGAGAACACGCACCAGAGCGGGATCGACTCGAGGAAAGCGAACGAGTGAAAATTACTTTCACATTGTCGTCCCCGATGAGACATGTACCCGGCAAGCCTCGTAACACCGACTCATCTACTATATGCGCTCTCGCGTCTGTCAGGCCGAGGCTCTCGGATCTCTTTCGCCTCGCTCGAGTCATCGTCGGACACCAAACACGAACTCCACTTTTCGTCTTCTCGAAGATCGGGCTCCGCCGTCTGTGTTATATCTATACGCTGCGATGTACAAATTTCATCGCGATCGCCGTTGTATTTTTCGAGAGCCGTGTTTCGTCATTTAACAAATCTTATATAACCATTTATTGATGACAAAAAGTTGAGTGATTATTATTTTCACTGACGACAAAAAAAAATTGAAGAAACAAAGAGGGAACAGTATACAGATACTAGAATAAAAGCGACGAGAGAGAAAGAATGAATGAATGAATTTTTTATCTGCCTTTTGACAATGCAGACAATACAAGATAAAGTGATTAACACAAATAATAATAAGAAACATAAATACAATAAATTCGTTACAACTATCATTAGAATAATAACACAGGCCTGCAATGGTTTTCCTCTTTGAAATCTGAGTAACGTTTTCTATAGTTTCAGATGTGCTGATTACGAGAAAAATAATAAAAAAATTCCATTACGTCAGGATTTTTTGATATTGAATATTTAAGATTTTGCTGAAAAATGTCGGAGCGCCTACATTTTAAAATTTATAAAAAGTCATTAAATTACTTCAGCTTAATTTTTATTGCATTTAATTAGTGTAAGGGGACATAGAAATTAATCGAAATCAGTAATTTGTTAATTAAATACTAAAT
>JAPYYW010006633.1:0-17133 GCA_030522545.1 Cremastinae sp. A BG-2022a
TATCTTTTCTTTTTCTTGACGAAATGAACTTTATAAAGTGTGATTTTTAAAGATTTTTGCAAAACTAAGCGAATGGCGTTGGAATCACGTTAATTCATCCATTTTTTAAAAAGTTATGATACCTTGAAGATTTTTGAAAAAATGGAAAGGGGTATACCTTAAAAAATTGGCAAAATTTTTTGAATTTTTTTTTCTCGTTTTTAAGAGCCTATTCGATCGGAAATTTCCTGTAGATAACGAAAATGCTACTTATTCGAGGCAGAATTCAAGAATTCATATTGAAAAATTCAAAAAAACGATAAAAAATCAGTTTTTTGGCTTAATTCGTTGACAAATTCACTGTCACTTGATGAAATCAACTTTATTAGGAGTGATTTTAAAAAATTTTTGCGAAATGAAGAGAATGGCGCTAGAATTATATATACTACACATTATTGTATATATTATCAAAATTGCAGAGTACGATTATGATGCTTACGATTATTTGAGCGACGATCAATTCGAAGAAGCCGATGAGGCTCAAGGTATGACTAATAGTTTTTAAATGTAAATTACCTGATAATTTTGGTTTTCGATTTGATTCTTTATCATTATCATTATTTTGATTTTAAAGAGATTATTGAGTAAATCTGATAAAATTGATAACGAAAGAAGACAATTTTTTGAAATCGAGTTTAAATTAAATTGAGCATAAATTAAATCGGGTTTAAATTAAATCGAGTTTAAATTAAATCGAGTTTAATTTATATCTAGTTTAAATTAAATCAAGTTTAAACTAAATCAAGTTTAAATGAAATTAAATAAAGTTTAAATGAAATCGAGTTAAAATTAAATCAAGTTTAAATTAAATCAAGTTTAAATGAAATTAAATAAAGTTTAAATTAAATCGAGTTTAAATGAAATCAAGTTTAAATTAAATCAAGTTTAAATTAAATCGAGTTTAAATTAAATCAAGTTTAAATTAAATCAAGTTTAAATTAAATCAAGTTTCAATTAAATCGAGTTCAAATAAAATCAAGTTTACATTAAATCAAGTTTAAATATGACATTTTTGTTCGTGAAGGGTGCGACAACTGGCCGGACTACGTTCTCGAAGCGAAAAACATGTCCGGGGCGATGAGAAGCAAGGGCGAAGCGGAGTGGATGATGAGCGATCCGGAATCGGTTCGCGAATCGAGAATTCTGACCAAGGATCCAGAGAGACGATCGCCACCCTGCCACAAGCTGAAACCCGTCCAAAGAAGGATTAATCCAACGTCGAGCGACCAAATCAACAATCTCCCTGAAAATTGGAATCCAAAAGGTCACAGCACTGCCATCGATCACTAATTATTATCATTATAAACCCAAACTCAAATGAAATTCCTGGATAAAAATTTAAATTTTATTAATTAAGGTGGTTCGCCAGAAAAAAAAACAGAAAAATTTAATTACGTGCAATCCCCTATTTTTTTTAGCAACAGACAGTACGTTATTTGATACGTTTAATTTAAAAAAAAAGAACATTTAATTTGACCGTGCCAATTACGAGATGAAAGCTTTAAAAAAATTCCTCAAAATGCACATTTTTCATAAAATTCAATAAATTCGCTGGAAGTTATGAGATTACGCAAAATTTAGTCGTTCGATCGTACAATTAAAAATTCTTATTCGAAGCTTTGTAAAATGCAGAATACACTTGCAAAAGATTAAAACATTTTATTGGACAGTTTTTAAAGTTGCTGAGATTTAACATTGCTTCTTATTGAGAATTCGTAAATTTGCACTGAATTCTATTTTTTTTTAATATGAAATTCTTGAGAATTTTTAAAAATATATTCGTAATAGTATTAATTTTGCATAGACAATAATTTCAAAAAGTTTTATCAAAATTTTTTAAATTTAATTGTTTAAAAAATAAAAAATGTTTAAATTATTATTAAAATATGCCCAAGTTGCTAATTGATAGTCAAACAAGGACTCAAAAGTTTGGCAATTCTTTATTAAAAGCCAGAATTTCAATTTTACGAATTTCTAATGTCAAAAATTTACTTTTTGCTAGGATCGTCTGTCCCATGCATCCTTAATATCAATTTTACGTAATCATGATCACGGCCAAGAGCTCAATAAAAAATGTCGAATACAATAAATCATACAAAATAATTTTTTTGGCACTATCCTATAATTTTTGAAACTATAAAAAAAAATTTTAAACATGTTTTATGATTATAAAATTGGTTTTCCAGTTTTTTTTTTGAACCACCTTAATCGTCGAATTTTCTTTCTTTTTTTTTTTTATTAAACTTCGTTAAATGTCAATGATGGCAAGATAGTGCGCTTTCGCCGATTATTCATATTTTACCTCGTATATATACAATATATATGTGTGTGTATATTATAATACAATTTGCGGAATTTTCGTCCGAGTGTTCTCCGTCCCGAACGTTTTCCGACGTTCGTTGTAAAATTCAACGGAAATTAATCTATCGTCGATAAGTGTATTAGTGCATTGTCTCTTAACAATAAAATAATTTACGACGATTCGGGACGAGATGCGCAAATTATATCGAAATTTGCGCAAATTTAAAATTAACAAGGAAAAAGAAAATGAAAATTTGATCGAATTCAAAGACATAACGATAGATAGAATTTTTTTTTTCGTAACGATTTATCTCCTTAATCTTGTCCCGAAACGCCTCGATGCATGTACTGTGTTAGTAAGTACTTCGATTCTATGCTGCTCGCTCTCTCCTTTCGTCCAAGACTCGAAAGAGAGGATTCGACGAATTTTCGATCGACGGAATGTGATCTCGTAGCCGAAATAATTTTTTAAAAAGAAACAAAAAAAAAGAACCAAAAAAAAACAGTATTTAAAAAATTTAAATGCTCCGGAACGTAATAAGCGTGATGTAAAAAGGTCGAATGCCGATTTTTCGAAAATGCGTTTTTTTTTCGATAAACACGAATGTCCTTTTTTTTACTCTCTCTCTCTCTCTCTCTCTCTCTCTCTCTCTCTCTCTCTCTCTCTCTCTCTCTCTCTCTCTCTCTCTCTCTCTCTCTCTTTTGTAATCAATGTCACTTTTTTTTCTCCCTTCGTCGATATTTTTCCTCAGAGTCTCGGAGTCGTCTCTCCTCCTCGACTTTTTGATTTCGTTGCCGAGTCCTCGTTCCTCGTCGTTTTCTCCTCGAGAACTCGCTTTTTTTTCCTCTCTCTCTCTCTCTCTCTATCTCGTTCACGCCTTCACGATGCGAATCTTAAAAAATGGCAATCACTCTCACAGCAATCTTGACTAGAATTCGCCGCAGTTCACTCGCTCTTTGGCTTGATTTTGCCACTCCCGTTTTCGCTGCTCGCCTCGTTCTGTCGATTTCTCGCCTGCTGACGCAGCTGGGCCCTCTTCAGACTCGTCATCAGCTGGCTCGACTGGTACAACCAGCTCGCCTGAAAAAAAAAACCCTTTTTCATCAGCCATTTCTCATTCTTTCATTGTCTCCAATTTTTTTTTTCAATTTTTTGTGTTTCAGTACTAATTGAGATTAAGCTTCATGACAATTTTCAGACTTTTTTATCGAACCACTTCGAAGATATCAATTTTTGAAAAATTACGCTCGTTTTTTAAAAAAAGCTCATAACTTCGTGAAAAATGGAAATATGGGAAATGAACAATTTTTGCAAAAATTTTGCTTTTTTTAAAATCAAAAACTGATCAATTCTGTTGAGTCAATTTTCACCAAGGTTCAGAGTACATTACGTTGCCAGCATTCTTTATTGAGATCCTTTATTTACTCTTAATATTACCACTTATATATTCGTAGCATACATTCTTCAAGCTCAGTGATAATTATAAAAATGAAATTTTTTTTTAAATTGAAAATTTAAAAGATTTAAAAGATGTAAGAATACTCACAACCATAATCATGCAGTTGATAAGTATTGGAACGGAGAATACGATGGAAATGAACAATCCTTTGGAGTCAAAGTATTGTTGTCTGGAGAAAACCCTGTAAACATTTTTGGATAAAATTTGAACAATCGAATGACAAATATTACAATGAATAACAGAGAGAGGAAAACGCACATCCAGTGGGTCGCAGCGACCTCGTTGATGCTCTCCGAAAAATAAACCAGCAAAACTGCGAACACGCAACGATGGCTTTAAAAATGGTTCGACGGATGGAAAAACACATATTTTGACCAAAGTCTGAGACTCACGCAGTGCGAGGAATAATATTATTTGGAAGTTGGCGTGATTTCTGGTCATTACCGCTGTCATCGTTACAGCTACGTGAAAGGTCAGTAAAAGAGCCAACCACGGATCCCGCCATTCGATCTGCGCATGAAGAATAGTGAAAAAAAAAATTACATGCAATTTTGTGAAAGCTGTAAAAACCTTTTTAAATAAATAGTATAAAATAAATGAAAACAAAAATATTGACCATCATAAAATTCACGAATAATTTCGTCGAATTAAAAAAATACGTAAAATATTATTTAAAAATGATGAAAAATGAATTAATCATCGCGAAATTCACGAATAATTTCGTCGAATTAAAAAAATATGTAAAATATTATTTAAAAATATGTAAAATATTATTTAAAAATGATGAAAAATGAATTAATCATCGCGAAATTCACGACTAATTTCGTTGAATTAAAAAAATATGTTAAATATTATTTTAAATTGATGAAAAATGAACGTAAAGCGAAAAATAGAATTCTCATAGGGACCGGAACAATGAAATTTCGAACGTACAAGAAATCGAACGCCTAACCTACAAAATTGCATAAGAGAATTGCGGTTTGGGGCAGGTTGCCAAATTTTCGATAAAAAAAAATGCACGTTGAAAAATAAATATTATATTTCGAGAGTATTTAAACTTACACTTTGTAAAAATGGCCAAATACCGTCTATTAAATCCGTCGCGATAAGATCCGGTCTTGACATTTCGCTATTTTGCGTCGTGTTATTATTATATCTTCAAATCCATTTTTTGTAGTTGTCGCGTAATGCGGAGAATTGAGAATGCTGCGGTGTTTTTGGGAAAAAAGACAAAAATCTGTATTACCGTTCGTAGATTAAAAATATTTTTACCGACTGCCGGTAAGATAAAGATTTTATTTACCGAATGAAGGCAAAATCGGTTTCGTTTGTATCTTTCGTCGATAAGTTGACTATTTACTTGATCAGCAGTCGATAAAATCGATCGGTAAATTCAATTCGTGCGCGGAATAAAATTCAATTCATTATTTCGAACAAACGCAGGAGGTGTTCTCTTGAAACAACGGGCATTAAATATCGCATCCCGCCCACCGATATGCTGACACGAAAAATTAAAAATAGACCTTCGTGGAATTTCAATTGCGCGGATAAAAGAGGGACGGAATTTTAATTTCTCCTCCCTCGAATCTTGGGAAATTTGAATAATACACCGAAAGGGGCGATTTTACAGCGAAAAATCGAGACGAGAGCCAGCTGGATTCTCATTATTGGCTAAAGCTTTATTTTTTTATTTTTTTTTTTTCATTTTTTTTTCTCGTACGTGGAGGAAAATCTCGAGCAGAGCGAATCGGTGGGACGACTGAGCGTCAACTTGGCTCCCACCCACGTATCTCGCCATGATACGACGCATGGAATTCCCCGATCGGCAAAATATAAGCGGCTCAGTCGGAATCGGCCGATCGGACGCCCGGGACGGGCGCGCTCGTCTCGAAGCGATGACGCTTATTTCGCATAAATTTCCGATCCCCCATCCTGACAAGTGCTCCGGAACGACGCCGCCGATTTATCTCGTTACCGATTTCCGTGAGTGTGCCGATCGATCGCCGATTTTCTTTCGGAAAAAGTTCTTTTTTTTTTGAAATATCGATTTTTACATCATTTTTTGATGAAATTTTGGTTTTTGAGGAAATTGAATGGAATTTTTTATTTTTCAATTCAATTTTATTGAAATATCGATTTTTATGTCAATTTGTTTTTGAAGAATTTTCCTTTTTAAGGAAATTAAATGGAATTTGATGAAGTTATATGGTAATTTTCATTTTTTGATAATTTCATATTTGAAAATTCATTTTTTGGTTGATTTATCTCTGGCGATTTATTTCGTTACCGATTCCCGTGAGTGTGCCGATCGATCGCCGATTTTCTTTCGGAAAAAGTTCTTTTTTTTTTTGAAATGTCGATTTTTACATCATTTTTTGATGAAATTTTGGTTTTTAAGGAAATTAAATGGAATTTTGCATTTTTCAATTCAATTTTTTTGAAATATCGATTTTTATGTCAATTTTTTTGAAGAATTTTCGTTTTTACGGAAATTAAATGGAATTTGATGAGATTATATTGTAATTTTTATTTTTTGATAATTTTTTTATTTGAAAATTCGTTTTTTGGTTGATTTAACTCCGCTGATTCACCTCGTAACCGATTCCTGTGAGTGTACCGATCGATCGCCGATTTTCTTTTGGAAAAAATTCAATTTTACTGAAAAATCGATCTTTTTGTTTTCTTTCTTTTTGAAGAATTTTCCTTTTTAGGGAAATTCAATGCAATTTGATGAAATTATATTGTAATTTTCATTTTTTGATAAATTCATATTTGAAAATTCATTTTTGGTAAATCTTCTAGTGTTTTTTAAAAAATATATATTTTAGCTGATTGATAATTCATAATTGATGTTTTAGCTCATTGAATTGAGTTTCGTATTTTACTGAAAAATATGACATTTCGATTAACTTATTATTTTAATGAAAAATCTGAGTTTTCGATTGATTTGTTTTTTCGTCGACAGAAAAATTACCCAAAAAATGAATTTCGTATATAACTGAAAAATATGATTTTTCGATTAAATTATTTTAACGAAACTATTGATTTTTCGATTGATTTGTTTTTTCATCGACAGAAAAATGACCCAAAAAATAAATTGCGAATATAACTAAAAAAATATGATTTTTCGATTAAATTATTTTAATGAAAATTTTGATTTATCGATTGATTTGTTTTTTCATCAACAGAAAAATGACCCAAAAAATGAATTTCGAATATAACTTTAAAAAATGTGATTTTTCAATTAAATTATTTTAATGAAAATTTTGATTTATCGATTGATGATTTCCTTTTTTTTTCGTCGACAGAAAAATGACTGAAAAAATGAGTGGATCGCGTTCGGTGGTGCCGAAATGGGTGAAATCGTCGATCGCGTTTTTGGCCCTTTTGGGTCCAATCGCCGGCGAACTGACGATGAAAAAGTGTTGCCCGCCGGACGAGTTTTTCTCCGTCGAGAAAAATTTCACGTGCTCCAAATCATGGGACTCCGAACGGCGTCTTTATAATCTAAAAATGCATCTCGACCACGAGGACTTTCCCGTTTGCGACGAGGCCAAAAATCTCACCGTTGCCAGCCTCGTCGTGCTCGGCGACGATCCTCTCAGCCTCGATTATCTCTGCGTCGATATCCTCAGGGACGAACAACACTCCCAAAACATTCCCATTTTTTTCCGTTGCGATGATATTTCCGAAAATTATCCAAATATTACAAATTATTCAAATATTACAAATTATCCAAATATTACAAATTATCCAAATATTAAAAATTATCCAAATAATACAAATTATCAAAATATTTCAAATTTTTACAACTCCACGAACTACAATTTAACGAGAAACAATAATTTTCCAAATTTACAATCGCCCAAAACGTCAAATTTGACCAATTTCGAAAATCCAATAAGTTATCAAAATTCGACAAGCTTCGAAAATACGAAAAATTTGACAAATTACGAAAAATCAAAAGATTTCGTTAATACGTCGAGCACGGAGAATCAAAAAAATTTTGATAATTTAGCAAGTATTGGAAATTCAAAGAATTTGAATAATTTGACGAATTTTGATGAAAATGGTGAAAATTCGATAAAAAGGAAAAATTCGTGGAGAGGAGAACAATCGGGGCCAATATTGACGAGTTTGCGAGTCTGTTGTCCGGCGGATTTCCGGTACGACGTTGACAGGCGTGATTGCATGCCGGTCGCCGATGAGGACGTTTTGCGAGACCTCAAGTTTCTCCATGGAAAAACAAATTTAGTGAGCATCGTCCGGGGACCGCAAACGTGCAAATATGCAATCGTCGACTTCTTTGTAAACGCCACGAAGGATTTGAACGTCCTGGAAGACGGCAGAATCGAAGTAAGAACATTTTTTATTTTTTTTTTATTTTTTAATTTTTTTACATTTTACAAAACATGAATTATTTTCATTTATTTCATTATTATTAAAACTTTCGTTACTTAATTATTATTAAATATTATTAAACACATATTGCTAAAGAAATTATTAATAAAAAATATTGTTTTATTATTAATTATTAAATAATGATTACTAAATTTACAAAAAATTTTATATTATTATTTAAAATAAATTATTTATCTACACTATTTTCATCATTTTATCTTTTGTGCTCATGAAGTATTTGAAATTTGAACGTCCTGGAAGACGAAGTAGCAGTAGAAGTAGAAGTAGCAGTAGCAGAATCGAAGTTAGAACATTCTTTTTTTTACATTTTACAAAATATGAATTATTTTCTTTTATTAAATTATTATTAAAACTTTTGTTAAATATTTATTATTATTATTAAATATTATTAAACACATATTGCTAAAGAAATTATTTTATATTATTTATGTTATTAATATTATTAATATTATTATATTAATAATTATTAAATGATGATTACTAAATTTACAAAAAATTGTATGTTATTATCTAAAAAGATAATTTAACTACACTATTTTCATCATTTTATCTTTTGTGCTCATGAAAAATATGCTTATCCATTTATTTGAAAATTTTCTTTTTTTTAAGGATAATAATCTTAATTAAAAGACAAATGTTCTATCAATTGTATTTTTATTCACATCAAGAATGGATTAAATTATTAAAATGAATTTTAAGAACATCGAAATAATAAAAAATGCTTTAAATATTGTTTCGATAAAATAATTTTTCAAAACAATGATAGCTTGTAATTATTTAAAAATTTTATTTAAGTATGCTTGCATTTTTTTCGTTTTTTAATGATGAAACGATAAATTGATTCATACGCGAGCTTGATGCAAAAATGTTAATTTTTTCTCGGTTTTTCCTCGACTCTTGCAAATTTTTTTCTCTCTTTTTTTTTAATCGGAAATAAATACTGCTATCAGATCCTCGCGATTGTTGAAAAGAGATCCCGCAGCGCGTGGGAAATTTTATTCTCCGGACGACGAGGAAAATCATTTTTGCTGTGTTTCAACCTTGCTCGTAAAAAATTTTTCCAGATCATGGTCAATTTTAACATTACTTTCTTTCTATAATTGTAAATAACTCCATAAAAAAACCTCTAAAAATTATTTTTTTTCATGCACATTAATAAAAAAATGTTATCTCTGAAAATATTTCGAATTTTTTATAATTAAAAAACTTATCATTTCAATTTAGTGTTTTTTTTTAAATAGAATTATTTTTCAAGTATGCTTAATTCAACAAGTAACAAATACAATTTAAATGAATAATTTCGACAGTTATATTATGTAAATATTTAAATAAATATTTTGTTGAAGAAAAATTTATTTTAAATATAATCTTAGCTTACGTTAAACGTATATTTTTATAATTTTTGTTAAAATAAAGTAAATTTTTAAGTTTTCACTATCTGAGTTGACTAAAGACCGACTAAAAAGAAATATAATTTGTTTTTAATGAAGTTTTATTTTGACATTGATTTTATTTTCAATTAAAAATGTAAAAAAAATTGTCGATATTTTATCGAAGCAATGTGAATTTTTGATTACAATTTTTCTAGTATTTAAGAGTTATTTGCGAAGAAATACAGTGAGAAAAGTTGATGGTTTTTAATCAGCGAAAAAATAATATATGAATGTTTAATGAAAAGTGTGGAAACCCGTTTGTCGGTTCTCGGCCTTCGATTCGCAATCTCCCGCAGCAGCCTTGTTTCTTTTTCCATTTTTCTCAGATTCCCCGCTTCGTTTTTTTTTATTATCATCGAATCCCAATGTAATCGACGTCTCAATTATTCCCGCCTCGATCGAAGAAATGAATAAGATTTCCGCAAGATTTTCATTATTCCGCCATCATTTTTCCCCGATAAAAAAAATCATCTCCCCGGTTTTTTCATTCCGAGAAAATTCAATGATAAACGTTTCGTTTTTCCTTCGATCTTTTGTTAATAAGAATTTCATAACGTACGATAAATTGTATTATTTTATTTTATATATTTTATGACTTTTTAAAATTATTTTATTTTACGTAACTACATATTTGATTAATGAATGTGATTTTTTTAAAATAATTGAACGTTTAATTAAGGTTGGTTTTTTGTTAAATTAATAACAAAAATTGTGAAAAAATAAAAAAAATATATTACCATTTTTATTTGTTCACATAAAATTACTGTTTATTTTTTATTATTTTATTGTTACTGATTACTATTTATTTGTTAAATGTTGAAATTTTATTGAGCTTCTTTTGCTGAATTAATAAGAAAAATGATCGAAAAATGAAGAAACAATTTTTAACAATAAATTATATCGTCATTAATTATTTATTTAATGATTCATTAATATTATCATATGCTTTATTATTATTCTCTTATCACTGTTAATTATTTATTTGATAAATACGTTGTTGCTTTTTTGTAAAAAACAAAATGGAGTTCGATTTGAAAAATTTCAAAAAAAAATTATTTTAACAAAAACAAATGAATAAATAAACAAAATTGGTGGGAATAAAAAAGTGTGTTGCATAATGTCGGGAGCACTTTTGTTTTCGATTTATGGATCCACGCGCTGTGGCTCGTTGAAAATTTCATGGGCGAAGAAAAAGAAATGAAGAAATAATTTTTTACAATAAATGATATTGTCATGAATTATTCATTAATATTATCATATGCTTTATTATTATTCTCTTATCACTATTTATTATTTATTTGATAAATACGTCATTGCTTTTTTTGTAAAAAACAATATGGAGTTCGATTTGAAAAATTTCAAAAAAAATTTATTTTAACAAAAACAAATGAATACATAAACAAAATTGGTGGGAATAAAAAAGGGTGTTGGAGCATTTTTGTTTTCGATTTACGGATCCACGCGCTGTGGCTCGTTGAAAATTTAGAAATGAATAAATAATTTTTAACAATAATTGATATAGTCATTAATTATTCGTTAATATTATCATACATATGCTTCATTATTATTCTCATATCACTATTTATTATTTCTTTGATAAATACGTCATTGCTTTTTTTGTAAAAAACAAAATGAAGTTCGATTTGAAAAATTTCAAAAAAAATTTATTTTAACAAAAACAAATGGATAAATAAACAAAATTGGTGGGAATAAAAAAGGGTGTTGGAGCATTTTTGTTTTCGATTTACGGATCCACGCGCTGTGGCTCGTTGAAAATTTCATGGCCGAAAACCTCTCGGGTCTCTCGCAGGGAAGAAAAAGGCTTGCGAGAGAAAGAAAAGAAAAATTGTTGAAAAATTTAACTGGTAACGAGCGCGGACGGGTCGACGAGAAACCGGGGTTTCCGCGCCCCCTCCTCCATACTTTATTTGCTTACGTTACCGGATTCGAGCCAGATACCGCCTTCGGTCCCCCTCCCCCCCTTTTTTTAATTTTTTTTTAAATTTTATTTTCCAACACTTCGCGCCAGACACCGAAAATTCGCCTTGAGAATTCGCTCGCGAACGTCACTGGTTACGACGATTATTTAAAAAAAAAACAAAGAAAAAAAAAACTTTGAAAAAAGTGATCGAAGACGAAAGATGGAATGCAGAATAATATTTTATTTTTAATTTTGGTGACTTTTTTTTTGTAATCATCAAATTTTTTTGGTACAGTTCTAATATGCTATAATGTTTATCTGTGGTAGAATAAATAAATAAATAAATAAATAAATAAATAAATAAATAAAAGATGCTTATAGTACAATTATTTGTATGCAATATAATTATATTTATTATTATAATAATAATTTTTAAAAATAATATTAAGTGTCAAATTATCGTATTAAAAATTATTACTCAATAAATTATTAAATTTCAGTTGAAATACTTTTTTTTTAATTGAAAAAAAAGGATATTTGCATATTAAACGGTGATATAAAGTTGTGACTTGGTAAATATACAATTTCGTAGACGTGTTATTCGTATATCAAATTGTTTTTCCGAAACTTTTGTAACCATCAAATTATTTCGGTACAGCTCTAATATCTAATATCTAATAATGTTAATCTGTGGTCGAATAAATAAATATCTAAATAAATAAATAAAATATGCTTACAGTCCAATTAATTTGTATGTAATAATTACATTTATAATAATAATAATAATTTTTTAAAATAATATTAATTGTCAAATTATCGTATAAAAAATTATTACTCAATAAATGATTAAATGTCAGTTAAAATATACTTTTTTTTTAAATTGAAAAATAAAAAATGTTTCTTTTTTTTTGAATTTTCAAGGCTCTGATCGACAGCGGAAATGAGGAGGGACTCGTGACAGTTATCATGGACGAGGACAACGGCTGCATCGATCCCGGAAGCTCGGTGGATATGGCGACAGTGCGAATTTGCACCGGGCCAAAGTATTGCGAGAAAAATGGCTGCGTAAGGAAATGTTGCCGGGAGGGCAAGGCCATGATCGACGGCAAGTGCAACGAATTGACGCTCGACGCGCCACCGGGACTTTTCCGGCGGACTCTCCTCAACGCGACCGTTCCCAGAGGCTCCGCAGCTGCAGTCAAAACCATCGATTCCCTCGGTTAATTCTTTATTCACGTTTTATTTCCTTTTTTTTTATTTCATTTTTATTTTTATTTTTTTGTTGAAGGATACGAGCTCTTCCTTTCAAAATTTCATGACAGTGCTCTTTTCTATTTTTATCTATTTTCATTTTATACTAAATACTATTTATTTTATTATTATTTCATTTTATACAGTATTTTTTAAAAATTTATTCATTTTTTTTATTTTTATTTTTTGCTGATGCATCCGAGCTCTGTCTTACAAAATTTCATGACAGGGCTCTTTTATATTTTTATTTATTTTCATTTTATATTAAATACTATTTATTTTATTATTATTTCATTTTATACAGTATTTATGTTTAAATTGATTCATACTCGGTTAATTCTTTATTCATGTTTTATTTCCTTTTTTTATTTTTATTTTTTTGTTGAAGCATCCAAGCTCTTCCTTACAAAATTTCATGACAGTACTCTACTCTATTTGTATCTATTTTCATTTATTAAATATTGTTTATTTTCTTATTATTTTATTTTATACAGTATTTTTTAAAAATTGATTCATATTCGGTTCATTCTTTATTCACGTTTTATTTCCTTTTTTTATTTTTATTTTTTTGCCGAGCTCTTACTTACAAAATTTCATGACAGTACTCTACTCTATATCTATCTATTGTCATTTTATATTAAGTACTATTTATTTTATTATTATTTCATTTTATACAGTATTTTTTAAAAATTGATTCATGTCGGTTCATTCTTTATTCACGTTTTATTTCCTTTTTTTATTTTTATTTTTATTTTTTTGCCGAGCTCTTCCTTACAAAATTTCATGACAGTACTCTACTCTATTTGTATCTATTTTCATTTATTAAATATTATTTATTTTTTTATTATTTCATTTTATACAGTATTTTTTAAAAATTGATTCATATTCGGTTCTTATTATTTTATTTTAAGATTCGTTTTTTAATACATAGATTGATATTTTTGAATATGGATTTATAATTCAAAAAATTAATTCAAATTTTCAAATATAGATACTTATTTTTTAAAAATATATTAAAATTTTATATATTTCTTAGTTACTACAAATTAATGAAATATTTTATTTACTTTTCCACTGATTTTAATATAATTTTTAATGATTTTTCAACAAAAATTCGTGAACGAGTAACAAGATTGAAAAAAGTAAATGTTTGTCAGAAAAAGAAAAATTATGATTTTTAGAAAAAAATATTGAAAAATGTATATATCGAAAATTAACGAATATATTGATTTTTCAAGATTTTGGACTGCTGACTGGTGAGCCCTGCAAATGGGGAATGTTCCCGGTCGAGGCCCACGAAAACTGGCACCTGACGAGCCAGGGAAAATTTTATCTTCCCCTGTACCGAGAGTACGGAACGAACGAGCACTGCTTCGAAATGTTCTACGACAGTACCGAGGCTAACGACAATTTTTATCCATTCGTCTGCTTCGAGGAATCCTCGCAGACTAACGACGAGTCGCCCATCAGGTAATTTTTAACCATTATTTACAACAAAAAATCATTTTAACAAATCTTTTTATCGAAATATTTCATTCCCATTGAAATAAAAAATAATCTAATAAAAACAAATTAATGACCAAATATGATGAAAAATCATTGAAAAAAATAAATATAAAAAAAATTGTTTCATCAAGTAAATTTGGATCATTATAGGAATTAAAAGAAAAGATAAAAATGAAACACAATAATGTAAAAAATAAATAACGAGGCTAACGACAATTTTTATCCATTCGTCTGCTTCGAGGAATTCTCGCAGACTAACGATGAGTCACCCATCAGGTAATTTTTAACCATTATTTATAACAAAAAATTCATTTTAACAAATATTTTTATCGAAATATTTTATTCCCACTGAAATAAAAAATAATCTAATAAAAACAAATTAATGACTAAATATGATGAAAAATCATTGAAGGAAATAAATGAATAAAAAATATTTTTTAATAAAGTAAATTTGGATTATCATAACAATTAAATGAAAGATAAAAATGAAATAAAATAATTAAAAGAATATATAACGATGCAAGTTACAAAATGTGAATAAAATATCAAAAAGGTTTAATTTAAATAATGGCTTAAAAGTAAAATGAACATGAAAATACGAAAAAGAGTAAATTTTAATAGCCATGCAAAATAAATATATAAATGTAACGAGATTAAACTAAAAAAAGAGCATAAATCAAAAAAAAAATTAAGTTAAAAATAAAATAAGAATATTAAATTAAAATAATAGTCAATTCAAAGTATAAATAAATTTAAAATAAGAATTAAATTAAGATAAGTTTAAATTTGAATTAAAAATTTTTTTAATGGTTTCAGGTATGGAATTTTTGCGACGATGCAGATAATCAGCTGTGTCTTTCTCGTCGTGACACTTTCAGTTTATATCTTTCTTCCGGCCCTGCAAAATCTTCATGGGAAAACTCTGATGTGTCACGTCGCGAGTCTGATCATAGCTTACGCGACTCTCGCAGTCGTTGGTCTTGGGACTCCCGCCTCTATTGGTCACGTCCAAAATCATGCTACAAGATTCTGCAAATTTCTCGGTATTTATTTATACTTTTTACATATTTAAGATATAAAAAATCTGAATTTATCAATTTTTAATTTAATTAAATTTAAATTTATTTTAAATGACTATTAATAATGTTAAAAATATATTTTGTAATCAGAATATAAAATAATACGGATAAATACTTGGAAACGTAGAATATTCTAAATTATATATTTTTTTTTAAATTTATTTTTTTAATATAACTTTAAATTTTTTCCAAAGGTTACACTCTGCAGCTCTCTTGGGTCGCTGCATTTTCATGGCTCAATGTCATGTGTTTCGATATTTGGTGGACTTTTGGGTACGTATATTAAAACGAACAAAAGTTTAATTTTTTTTATTAAAAATTAAAAAATTCAATTAATAACTCTGTTTTTTTTATTTTTAACGTAAATTGTGAAAAAAAATTATATTGAATAACACGAACGTAATTTTCTGCTTGAATGAGAGGCATTGTCTCTTCTTCGTTGTTTATGTTCCCATTCGAGTCTTTCGTTCTCTGCCAGTTCGCAGGACCAGCGAAAATAGATGAGAAAATAATCTGTAATGGCTCGAAATAAAAATTCGTCAGTTCTCTACGTACAAGTAGCGAGTAATTTCGCAGAAGAATATTCTCTCAAAACAAATTGAATAATTAAAAAAAAATAATTGCATTTCATGAAAAAAAAAAAATTAAATTGAAAAAAATTCTCAAAAGAAAAAAAGTGTTGGAGACGAAAGTGACGAAGAGTTTGAAAAATGAGATAAAAAATTCTGTGTGAAAGGTGGAATATTATTTTTATCAATCCATCGACCAAATTTAATAATTCTTTTGTTTTTTTTCATTCCAAGTGGACTGGGGACGGTCGTGAAACATGGGAGAGCTTATAAAAAGCGTTTCATCGCTTATTCCATTTATGCCTGGGGCTTTTCTTCCCTTTTGACCATAGTCACCGTCGGTCTCGACCAGGACGAGGTCCTGCCCCCTTCGGTCCGACCGAACGTTGGAACTGACAGTTGCTGGTTCGAGAGTAAACATTTTTTTTTTTCATTTTTCTCACCTTTTAAGGTAGTTCTAACACAAAATCATAATAATGAGATTTCGTTGAAAATTTGTGCAAAACTTTTTTATATGACCTTGCACACGTGTATCAAATTTTAAAAGGTTTCATCGTGTAGATATCGAGATATTTATTGTTAAAAATCATGATTTTCACAGCTCTCCCATAAGAGCACGTGTTAAATATCGTAATTTTTAATTCTAAATATCTTGACTTCTGGACGGTGAAGCTTGTTGAAATTTTGTACAATTTTTTATAGTACTTTAAAGAAGTTTTCCTCAGTTTTTAATAAAAATCTCATTACTTTATTATTTATGATTTTCATAGGCATATAACGAGCACATAACACCTTGGGTGACCTTGAATTTTGAATATGTTGTTCTTGAAGCGATTTTCAACAACTTTTCTTAATTGACTTAAGCTCAAAAATCATATGGTACAAAGATAAATTAAGAAACAAATTTTTTATTTGACTGTAGTGTTAGAACTACCTTAAGGTGATATGGTAATGGTATCGTTTATTACATATTTTGTTAAAATTTTTCATAAACTTTCTTTACCGTCGTATTTACATGTATGTCAATTTTTAGAAGGTTTCACCATGCGGAAGTCGAGATATTTATTGGTAAAAATGACATTTTTTTGCACCCTTCCATAAGAGCGCGTGTTAAATATTGCGATCTTCAACAATAAATATCTCAACTTCTAC
>JAPYYW010006638.1:0-12428 GCA_030522545.1 Cremastinae sp. A BG-2022a
AATAAAGAATAATCATGGTGAAACAACACTTAATATGTTGCTTGACCATGCGCGAGTCTAATACGCGGTCACGCGCGGTATAACAGCGCGTTATAATATGCAACAGTGACAATTTCGTCACAAAATGTAAGTCAAATTTAACAAAAAAAAAACTAAACAAAGCTTCTTCGATATAAAAATGTGTGCAAAATATTAGAAAGCTTCACCATATAAAAGTTGAAATATTCATTGTTGAAGATCGCAATATTTAACATGCACTCTTATGGAAAGATGCAAAAAATGTGATTTTTACCAATAAATATATCTCGACTTTTGCATGGTGAAACCTAAAAATTAACACACATATGTATACAACGTTAATAAAAGTTTATGGAAAAATTTAACCAAATTTGAACTAAAAGATACAATGGTGTAATTACCATTCAAAAATTTTAGCTACATTTTAGCTTTTGCATCTCTGATCTTAACAATATATTTTATGTTATAGTACTAATAAAGACAGGGTTCATTAATTTTTTTTCAATGATAAAAACATTTAGGATTTATTACTATTTGAAAAATCAGCTACTTATTTAACGCCCATTTAGTCAAAAGTCAATTGACTATTTCTAAATTAGTAAATTTAGTCAAAAGTTTTTTATCATTATACAAAGTTTTGCCAAAGGAACATTTTCATTATTTTTCGAAAAATTTTAAGCGTATCTTAAGTTTCTTTTGTAAATATCTCGAAAACTATTACATATAAGTTAAAGTTTATTTTAAACGGGACATTGTGGACTATGAAATAAAAAATATTTTGAATAATAATTTTGAAGTACATACCTGAATATTTTTAGCTCATTTTTTTACAGATCTTTAAGGATGTAACTCTAGTCAATTCCGCAGAACATCTATATTCATTTTTTTCAAGTAGTTTTTTATTCTCAAATAATAATGGCAATACATTTTTTTGTCCAAACAGTGTAGGTATTAATAAATTTCTATACAGTATGAAATAAAATTAAGACCTAATTTGACTAATCGACATACAGACATTTTGTGCAGTCAGCCAATCATAACTACATGATTTAAAACTCCCTGATGGGTGGGAGAAAATTCAATCAAGAATATTTCCGTAAAAACATCGGCAACAATGATTTTTTTTCATAGAAAGATCGAGAATAATATATCTAGTTATAGGAAATACATTTTCTTTTTATCTATTGAACATAGGAAACACCATTTTTCATTTTTTCTTGCAATTTGATCGACTTCCAGTTGAAATAACACAGAGTTAAATATAATCTTAAATGCTAATTATTTACTTTAAATAAACGATAAGGTAATTTTTTGTTTCAAATTTCAACGATGGGGAATAACATATTGCTATAGATTTCAATTTCAACGAAAATTATAATAAACAAAATAATGGGTACACATATGGAGATTAGAGAAATCTCCATAGTATTCTTCAATACCTTTTTTAAATGATCGGAAACCATGCTTTTTTTTTCTTATTCCAATCGATTCATCGTGATTAAGCTTAACATAGATTTCAAATTCTTGAAAAGTTTGGCTATTTCATATGTATATGTGTACATTCTTAGTTTATCTGAAAATATGCTCAACATTTCAAGAGAGATGTTTTCTTTTGTTTTCGAGAGAAAAATCTTTTTATTTATTTGTTAAACAAAGTGAAGTTAATTAAGTATTTAGTTTTATAATTTTAAGCAATAATAAAATGTAATCTATGAAATAAGGAAAAAACTAATTAAAATTCCTTTTTTATTTATACTGTAATATTTTTTCATACAAACTCATTCCGCAATTGTCTTTTTTAAATTCTGATTAAAAAAAAAAAGAAATATGCAGTTTTCAAGCCTATAGATATTTTTTAACGACTTAATGAATATTTCATTCTCATTTATTTTATTTTGTTCGAGTATAATATTACATTTCTTTTAATATGAAACCTTTTATGAAGGTTTCTGCCTCAACCTTGTTTGATCCACCTGTTGAGCTTTTGGCAGCTCGAAGCATTTCGAAGCTCGTGCTGTTAGAACAGCTGGGTTTGCCACGGATAGACGAAAGTGTCGTCTCTTACGACCACGTTTCCCCACCCCTAATAATCCTGAGTGGTCCCTCTGCTGTCAAGAAAGTCGCCTTGGGCATTCAGGTCGCAGAAAAATTAAGCAGTTATGTAAGTAAACAAAAAAAAAATTATCAGAAGTGCAGAAGAATATGAAAAAAAACGAAGAATTATTCGAGAAAGAAGTATAAAAAATATTTTTAAACATAAGTTTGCATAAAAATATGACAAATAATAAGGCTTCGAAAGAAAAAAAAACTAAAGGGTTGAACAAATTTGAAAAAGTACTTTATTTACGAATAATAAAATATAATTTAAAATTAACAGTTTTAGAGTTTTTAATAGGTGAGATGGTGTCGAAGTTACACCACGAGGGAAATGACCAAAGAAGAAGACGAGTCCAAAGCTTATTATTTTCTTACCAGGGAAGAATTTAACGAGATGGCTAGAAGAGGGGAATTCATGTCAATGCAAGAAAATCTGGGAAACAGTTATGGATTTCGTTAGTAACAAAAAATAAACAAAGAATAGTATTATTTCTAAGGATTTTCTTAAGACATTTTTTTGTTGCACATACAATAGGAGATTTACTTAAAAAAAATTATCGTGATATCAATTATGTAATACATGGTAATTCAAACGCTAATTAGTTCAAAAATTTGTATATAATCGAATATGTTTTTAAATATTTTAGTACTAGCAAAAAAATTAACTCAAACAACAAAAACAGATTTTGCAACAACTATTATCAATAAATATGCCTATAAAGTCAATATGGTTTAAAATATTATATAAAGGTAAACGTCCCAATAAAATTATAAACATATAAAATTATACAATTATAAAATTCTAAAATTGTAAAATAGTAAATATATAAAATTATAAAATTTATAAATATTTAAAAGAATAAAATTACAAATATATTGGACAACTAAGGGTTTTCTCACTTTATTTTTATTTCAAAAATATTCAAACAAAAAAATTGACTTCAAACTCAAATCTAAACTATTGTCAGATATTTTAGCGATCCAAAACTCATTTTATGTGTCAATTTTAAACAATATTTCTGGTAAATAAATACTTGAACGTTTGAATATGTAGGATAGTACAGAAAGTCGACTCTGTCTCTAGAGGCGAATTTGGTCCAATAAATTAACGATATGAAAAAATACATCGTTTTGTATATGAAAAATAATCCGTACGATTTCATTGAGAATAAAATAATCCTAATATTGAAAATAATATAGTAAAAATAGTCCAACTATTGAGACGATTACCTTACCGTGAATCGTGAAATGATATTTTCACTTCAATATTTTTTTAATTTCCTCTACATCGCAAAAATAAAAAAATGTAGCGAAACGTCATTTAAAAATATAGACAAAAAATGTTCATAGTTTTATATTATATTTGATATTTTACATATAAAATTAATTGTTGAAGATACGAACGAGATCGCGTTAATGAGGCTCGAAAATAAAATCGGAATAACTCAAATGGACCTAAACGCGACGATCCAAATGAAAGCGTGTTACGAGAACATAAAACCGGTATTGGTAATGACGAAATCCGAGAAGATCCATCGTGATTGGATAAATGATAAATTTCATATATTCACGTGGATCAAAGACAGCGTGGAAAATCTTCTGGCTCTGAAAATTGGACGAAATATTGTCACTGAAAGTCCAGAAACTTCAGACAGTAATATCAATTTTATAACTAGCATAATCAACGAGGTAAAAATATAATTGATTATTAACGATAAAAATAAGCGAATAAATGAGAAAAAACTATATTAGAAATTTTATAAAGTATAAAAAATGAAAAAAAAGGAACATATTGAATTTTCCAAAAACTGATTGTTATTTTAATAAGTAATTTTTTTTCTAAAAATTTTTCAAGGTCATCAATGATATGGAATCATCGAAAAATGGTTTCAATGTGGCTTTTATTAGTCCTGAAACCGTAAACGACATTTTTACCGAGAGTAACATGTATTTACCAAAAGCAACGATAACCGGAAGTCAAATTGAGATTTTTGAGAAAAAAAAGCGGATTAAATTTAGATCTGAGAGCAAATTGTATACTCCAATAAAAATGGGTCCAGATTCGGAAAAAAAATTAGCAAAATCGTCGGAATTAAGAGTAATCATTTTTCTCCTGGTTCTTACTTGGATTAAATTGTTTAAATTTTAAGTTCTACTTCTTAGAAGTCAAGATATTTAGAGTTGAAGATTGCAATATTTAACACCTGCTATTTTGGAATAGAAGTAAAAATTATGATTTTCAATCATGAATATCTCAAATTGTATCCAAACTTCTTAAAATTTAATATAATACACATATGCACATGGCATGAAAGATAGTTTATACAAAATTTTAACAAATTTTTAAAAAAATCCGTTTTTAAAATTTTTTTTCCCATGTAAACTAAAGGTAAAATCATAAATTGAAAATTTTTTAAAAAACTAAATGAATCTTCTTTGATATCGTATAAAAATTGGTATCTTTGCCAAGGATATTTCATGTTAAAAATCACTGTTTTTAACTCAGGCTCCTATAGAAAGATTCTCAATAATAAATGTCTCAATATCTAGATGATGAAACTTTTTTAAAATTAGACACAAATCTGGGCACAATGTTAACATTTTTTATTTTGACGAAATTAATTTCTGATTTATAAATTAATAAATTTAATGAATTTTAACGAAATTAATTACATTTTTAAGAAAAGCTATATATAACCATTTTTTAATTTTTACATAGAACTACGGTATAGAATTACTTTAATAGATTTTGGATAAATTTTAGGTTATTCTGGATGAATATTCGAATGTTATCGTCGACGACGAGGAAACTAAAAGAAAAAGAAAAAGAGCAAAAATTCTTTATAAGCAAAGCAAATTGAGACTTCGCAGCGAGGAAGCCGAAAACGACTTGGAAGATCTGTCAGAATCTTCATCGAGCACTGAATCCGTTCAAGCTTTTGTAATTCGTTGACAATTATTATTTTAAACATCGTTCGAAATATCAACTTGAATCATTTTATTGTTTTACATATATTTATAATTATAATTTATGTGATATAAATTAATTTTCAAACATATTCTATTTAATAATAATAATAATAATATTAAATTGTTTAAATATTAACATTTATTTGAGTAATCTTTTTTCAGCCTGAGAGAAAAATTGTGGATCCGGAAAATCTTAAAAATATGTACATCGATCTCGTCCTACAATCACGAATAATTTACACTCGGCAACATCGGAGAAAGCCTGGATTTTACAGCTACGTGGTAGGTATTTTAAAAAATTCTCAACTCGATAAATTCATAATAAAAAATCAGTCAAAGTATGCGCTTTCTCTAAAATAGCTATAATACTTTTTTTTATCGATAACTACAAATTGATGCTGCTTACGAAGAGTAACATATATTTTAGATTTCTTCCGAATAGTTACACATTTCGGTTTTTTATGAAAATTAGCGCGTTTCGATGTTTACAACGAAAACTAACATTTTTTGGCCTTCTCCATCACGAAAACTTGCAGTCAAATCAAAAAACTTTATTTTACTTTATCTCCTTACCATATGGTTTATCATCTCAAGTTTATCAAGAAAAAGTTGTTTCAAATTAATTCAAGACTCAAAATTCAAGGTCATTCAAGATGATCGGTACTTGCTATGTAAGCATGAAAATAAGGGTAATCAAAATGTTAGGATTTTGAAAAAACTAAAGGAAACTTCTTTAAGATGGTTCTATCAGTACAGTCAAAACAAAAGTTTTTATGTCATATTATCTCGATACCATGTGGTTTTTGAGCAAAAGTTTATTAAGAAAAGTTGTTGCTAAACTCAAAATTCAAGGTCATCCAAGGTCCCCTCCTGTACTTGTTACGTATGTATGAAAATTTTAAGAATCGTAATCTTAGGATTTTTTTTAAAAACTTGAGGAAGCTTCTTTGAAGTACAATAAAGAGCGGTGAAAAATTTCAACAAGTTCCACAACCCAGAAGTCAAGACATGAAGAGTTGAAGATCGCAATATTTAACACGTGCTCTTATGGAAGAGTGCAGAAAATAGTGATTTTTAACAATAAATATCTCGAGTTCTACGTAGTGAAACCTCTTAAAATTTAATAGACAATTGCATTTTGTATCAAAGAAGGTTTTTGCAAATTTTTAACAAAATCCTAAGAAAACGATTTTTTGATAGAACTACCTTAAGATAGTTCTATTAAGGTAGTTCTATCAAAAAATAGAACTTAAGATAGTTCTATTAAGGTAGTTCTATCAAAAAATCGTCTTCTTAGGATTTTGTTAAAAATTTGCAAAATCCTTCTTTGATACAATATGTAATTGTATATTAAACTTGAAGAGGTTTTACTACGGAGAACTCGAGGTATTTATTGTCAAAAATCTTCTTGAAATTTTGCACAGTTCTTTATTTTACTTCAAAGACCTTGAATTTTGAGTATGTTGTTCTTGAAACAATTTACAACTTTTCTAAATAAACTTAAACTCACAAACCACATGGTATGGAGATCAATTGAGATAAAATCTTTTTATTTAACTGTACCAATAGAACTACCTTGAGTAAAATTTTGCATTGATCTTCGTATGGTGTTGAAGAAACTTTATTTAATTTTTCAAAAAAATATTGTTTTTTTTAGTGCAATCACATAAAGAGTAGACCTGTCATTGGATGACCTTGAATTTCAAGTGTTTTTCTTCAGTCGATTTGCAGCAATTTTTCTTAAAGATGTTGTACCGTGAAATCGTCTACGTTAGAATTTGATAAAAATTTTCATAAACGTTTTTTGACGCAATGTGCACATGCATACCAAATTTTAGAACGTTTTATTACCGCACGGAAGTCGAGATATTTATTGGCAAAAATTGCATTTTTCTATACGTCGCCATTAGAGCACGTGTTTGATATTTCGATTTTTAACAACAAATATCTCAACTTCAGCATGGTGAAACCTTAGAAAATTTGGCATGAAGCTTTACACAATATTAAAGAATATATATTTAGTTATGTGTATCGAAACGTGTTTGTTTCCATAGAGAAAGCCGAAACATATCAGTTTTCGCTGTGAATATGAAAATGTGCTAGTTTTTGCAGTGAATATCGAAACATGCTAGTTTTCGCAATAAATTTCGAAATGTGCTATTTTTCGTGGTGAATGTTGACAAAAAGCTAGTTTTTACGGTGAACATTGAAAAGTGTTACTTTTCGTGGTGAATACCGAAAAATGCTAGTTTTCATGGTGAATATCGCAACGTATATGTTACTATTCGTAAAAAATTTCAAACATGCTACTTTTCGTAAGCAGCATCGAAATAATCTTTTCTCTTCTACAACAAAAGATAAAAATTAAATATAATTTAACAAAATAAGTCTGAAATTTGTAGATTTTTACCGACGACTTTGAAAACGCGACCTATCGACTCGTGGAAATAATTCGGGAAATATATTTCACTCATAAGGCTCGAAAACCGACTTGCATTCCAGAATTGGAATACGTTAGAAATTACGTAATTCCGGAAAAAGCAAAAATAATAGCGAAAGAATTAAGAGAGTAAGTAAAAAATGTTTCATTTAAAAAATTTATATAATAAATGATACTTCAAATATTTTAGAAATCTTTCCACTCCAAAAATGCAAAGAAAAACTTTGCTAAGACAGCACGGGGTTACGTCATGGAAGGATTTGATGCCGAGTCAAATGAATCACAATGCTCACAATGGAACAGAGGACGACATTGAGCCATCGCATCTCGACTTACTATTTTAAAACGATTAAAAATACATATTTTTAATTCTAGAATCAATAATTTTCGAATATTCTGTCACAATATTTTATAAATGCAGTAAAAATTGTAAGTATCAAAATGTCGTAAATACTTAAAAAAATTGCAGTCCGTTGTTAGAAAAATATTCTCCTTCCTCAAAAAAGAGTCTTTACGAGAATCGACTTTTTTTGAGAAATTAAATGCTCTAGGAACTTAATTCTTCATTACAAACAAAAATAATATCAAATGATAAAAGTCTAAAAATCAGATTCAATTCGGATAAATTTCGGTTGAATTCCCAGAAATCTCATTTTCAGAAATGGTCGTCCGATCGATATTTTTGGCGAAATTATCCGCGAGAAAAACATCCGTATCATCGATTTTACAGCTTCGCCAAAAGTCTCCATTCTTATCCTTCATGTCGTGTTCCATTCTGTGCTTGTCTACTTTTTCTTTACTGTCGAAATGCTGATCACAGGAATTGCACCTTTGATAAAAGAAATAAAAATTCATTAAAAAATACACTTACAGTATATTAATAATCCATTATTAATTTTTTTTTAAACTTAAGAAATTTAATCCTCACTGTATGCATTAAAGTCTGTTGCCTTATTAAGCAACATGGTGGCTCAGCACTACATTAATTTCAATGATTAATTTGTACATACATTTTTTTGTGTTTTAGTACTAATTAAAATTAGACTTCATGAACATTTTCAGACTCTTTTATTGAACTGTTTCGAAGATATTCATTTTTTAAAAATTATGTTACTTTAAAAAAAAACTCATAACTTCATAAAAAATGGACCAATAAATTTAACTTTTTTACAAAAATTTTTTAAACGTACTTTTCATTAAAAAAACATTTAAAAATTCTTAAAATAATAAAACCATAAGAAATTTTTGAGTTTTAAAAATAAAATACTATTTTTAATAAACTCTGAACCGTTCGATGAAAAAAAATTTTTTTTGTAAAAAAACTATTGTCCATTTAACAAATTTAAAGCCTCGTCCAATAATGGGCTTTGGATAAGATCTTTTTTTTAATGTTTTATTTTTTTCATATAGGAATTTAGCCTAAAAATTAAGTGAAAATAAAATATAAATAAAATAAATAAAATATGTTAGCTGAAGGACTGCGGACCATGGCTCTTGCCATACTAGCCATAAGAAGCAAATGACAACGAAGTCTAATTAATCTAATCAAAAATATAAAATGGCAATACAATCAATCATTCTTGTTATTATTAAATAAAATGTATTAATTTCTTTTTCTAGACAAACAATTATTTTTCTTAAAAGGATAGTTAACGATAATCCAGGAATTATATCAGATTTTTTTTTATAATTGTTAACAATATAGCACAAAGACAAAAATTACCCTGGTTTATGACGAACAAATGAAAAAAAATACTGCTTACAATGAGGGTTGAATAATCTGTATCTTACTTGAATGTCATTTTTTTGGCAGCCCTGGCCATTATTTCGTCAGGATCATGAATTTTCTGATGTGCGAAAAGATTGTATCTCTCGGCAAAACTTTTTCCGCACAACGAACAGCTGTAAGGCTTTTCTCCAGTATGAACCCTCATGTGGCGTTTCAAGTGAGAAGTGGACAACAGAGATAAATCGCAAATCTGGATTAAATAAACAAAATAGTTATAATTGAGCAACGTTATTATGAAAAAAAATCATAATCTATAAATATTAAATCTATCATAATCTATCAATCTATCTACAACTACTACTAATAATTTATTACTGCTACTACTATTTTCGATAGATATCTACTATTATAATCTATCAATACTAATATTAATGGGAAATGAGGTCGTTTTTCATTATCCATTATATTTTTAAATTTGCAATCTCACTCTTATTGTTATTATTCATTTTTTTAAACAGATTAAAAATTTTTCGAAGTGAAATGAATTATGTTATTATTTTCTTAGCTTACGATTCTCTAATAAATTATTTGTGGGAAAAATAACACATCGGGTACTTTTCAGCAACAACACAGAGCGACACTGTGTAGCACTGTGTTCGACATGCAGCGTTTCAGCAATAACACGGTGTTGCAGAGTTTGACACAGAAAATAAGTGAGATTATTGGAGTAATAAATTATGTAATAAGAATTTTTTTCTTTTCCATCGTAAAAAAATTTTAATGCCATAAATTAACTTTCGCAGGAAAAATGTAAATTGATTATTTATCGATTATTATTATTTATCAATACAAATCAATAATGAAATTTTTTATAACTATGTAATTGACCATATAAAATCCTCATAAGAGGATGAAATAAAAATTTTACTCACTCGACACTGATAAGACTTTTTCCCTGTATGAGAGAGTATATGCATGTTGTAGGAAGTGTGATGGACGAATCTCTTTCCACAGAGTTCGCACTGATAAGGGAATTCTCCTGTGTGCATTGGCAAATGTCGCATCAAGGCTCCCTTCTGTGTGAAACACTTGTCGCAAACGGAGCACTTGTACGGACTGACACCGTTGTGCATTCCAACATGAATCTCCAAAGCATTTTTGTGCTTGTACGCCTGGCCACACTTTTCGCACATGTAGGGCCGCAGAGTCGAATGCGATCTCTCATGAGTTCTCAGCTCCGCCAAGGTTCTCCACTTTTTCTTACAAGTTTGACAATCGTACTTCAATGCTTTTTGACTTTTGTCGTTACTCTCTGAACATTTTCCATTGTTCTTTACAATTTTTACTCTCTGTTGTTCCGTTTCTTCAACTTGATCTACCGAACTCTCTTGAATTTCGTTCTCTACTTTTATTTCTTGTGCTCTCTCCGCAACACCTTTTGCTGTTACTATCTGGGTGCACTCTTGACTCTGCGGTGAAGAATCTTTGAGACTTTCCTCCTTGCCTTTTAAAATCAAATTTTTAGGAGAAGCAGATTTAGTTTTTTGATTTTCAGAAGTTGGGAGGAAGCTTTCTGCGTTTGTAATTGAATTTACTTGAGCTTCGTCGTTCGGAGCTAATTCCAAAACATTTTTAATTTCATTAATATCGTAATGATTGTCGTCCTCATAATTTGTACTTTTATCAGTGTTTTTTTCATTTCTTTCATCAGAAGGTGTATTCCTGCTTGCGTAAACTCTGAGAATTTCATTCTTTATATCAGTTGCGGTTCGTTGAGCCTCTTCTAGAGTCCTGAAGAGTTCGTAGCACTGCGGACACAGGAAAGAGCTCCGCAGCTCGTTAAAGCCAGGATGGAGAATCCTCAGGACGAAGTTTACCAAAATTTCGCCATTTCTCGCCAACGTGGTCGAAAATATGTTAAACGAGCTCGAGACGTTGAGGCCTGCATCACAGACGAGACAAACCAATTTTTCATCGTCTTCCATAATGATCCATTTCTCTCCAAATTTTCAATATTTTGCATCTTTCTCGTTTCATCTCCTTCTTCACGATTTTTCCATCACCTGCAACGTTTTTTAATTTATCAATTTTTGCTCATTCGATTTTTACTCGTACAATCGGTTAGTGGCAAAATTTGCCTCATTTGAAATACCTTCTTAACTTTTTACTTGATACATTTTTTTCTCCCCAATATAGCTTTTGATTCGATACAAAAATTGAGACAACTAAATTTATTTGTGTTAATCTCAATTTACATTTAGTTTATAAACATGCAAAATGTGGAATGTTTTAAAAATGACTCCACGCGCGCTGTTGTGACAACCATATTATTTTTAATGAGAAATGGTACCGATGAAATTCGTTAGATGGCATTCTCAACGTAAAATAACTGGTATTTTGGATTTCTGTAAGATCTCATGCTGGTACGTTATCACTTGACGGTAATTTATCGATTGTCGGAAAGTAATCCTCTAATGATAAATCAGGTTTTTAAGGTGGTTGGTCTGTGACAGTCCAATCTAAAAGTTTCTCCTGTTTTTATGACGTTTTTCTGACGTTCACAGTGATTTGCGAGATGAAGTTTATTAAGAAAAGTTGTTGCTAATTTATTAAAGAACAACATACTCTGAGCCCAAGGTTATCCAAGGTCATGAATACCAGATATACTTTGTAAATAATTAACAATTTTTTTACGATAGATTTTTCTGAAAAATATAAACAAATCTTCTTCTATATATTATATAAAACTCTCTGCAAAATTTTAAGAGACTTCACCGTCTGGAATTCGAGATATTTATTGATGAAAATTGTAGTTTTAAGATGATATGGTCATGGCAGTAAAACGACAAATTTTCGACTCAGTTTTTCTCATGGACAAAATGGCTTGCGAGTAAAAGCTCTTTAAGAAAAGTTGTTGCAAATTGGCTAAAGAACAACATACTCGAAATTCAAGGTCATCCAAGGTGACGTGTGCTTGTTATGTAATTAACAAAATTAAAATAAAAAAATTACTCACTTAAGAAAAAAACTAAACAAAGCTTCTTCGGTATTGTATAAAAATATGTGCAAAATTTAAGAAAGCTTCACCACGTAGAAGTTGAGATATTTATTGTTGAAGATCGCAATATTTAACACGCGCTCTTATGGAAGAATGCAAAAAAATGTCATTTTTAC
>JAPYYW010006659.1:0-10712 GCA_030522545.1 Cremastinae sp. A BG-2022a
GTAGTGAAACCTCTTAAAATTTAATACACAATTGCATATTGTATCAAAGAAGGTTTTTGCAAATTTTTAACAAAATCCTAAGAAAACGATTTTTTGATAAAACTACCTTAAGCTCTAAAACTACATAGTATGGAAATACATTGAAATAAAAACTTTTGATTTGACTGTACCTATAGAACTACCTTAACCCCCAGTAGACACTATTCTATACTAAAAAAAAGTTTGTTTGAATCAACTAAATTTTGTTTAACTCGAAGCAAAGCGGCGGACACGGATGGCGAAAAGCAGATTTAGTTGATTCAAAATAAAAATCAAATTTAGTTGCCGCGAAAAGATATTTTTTAAGCGAAAAACACAAAATAATTTATTACTCAGCTATATGCTACGGATTTTATCCATTTTTGATAACACATCCTTCCGGAGTACTTCCGGTATCTACGGTACCGGAAAAATTTTGCGGTTGTGTTGGGATTTGAACCTGCCTACCTATACTTATACCTATCTTGGTAATTAATTCATATTTTCAAGAAAACCGATTTGTGAATTCTTCAAACAATTTGAGTGTTTTGTCAGGTCCAACGGATATCGTTCAAATGCAGCATATTTTATCAAGAAATAATTATTATATTTAATGACATCTGCAATATACTTAAAAGGAACTAAATATTGAATTGAAAGACATAACTTGAATTATTTGTCTAAATTATTCGATTAAAATGTACATTTAATTGATCGCATCATGAATTATTTCATTCAAATATTTCACTGTTTTCATTCAACAGGAATTTTCTTCGATGCTACTAACTCTACTGAACTAAATATTTATTTCATTCCAATGTATAGGATATCTACTAAGGAAAATAATTAATTATTTTGACAATCGTAGCATTGAATCAACTAATTACGCGTCAACTAAAAATATTATTTATAATAAATATATTAACTAAATATATTAACTAAATATATAAATATATTAAATATATTAAATATATTATCAACTAAATATATTATTTAGTTGATTCAAACAAACTTTTTTTTCAGTGTATATTTTAGGTTTTAATCCCTATGTAAAACATTGTACTTGGTGAGGGAACTCAGGTACCAAACCGCGACCTTCCGTTTCAGTTCCTGTTCAGTCGACAAACAGTCAAAGTCATGTGTGGACACCACAGACCCAAGTGTGTTTACCAAAATACAAAATTTTGAAAAAATTACATAAGATTAATGCGTGCGAAGAAAGCATTTTATAATTTTTTTAAAATCCAATTATGATAGATATTGTAATATGGATAAATAAAAGTAATGATAAATAACATAAAAACATTTAAAATTTTAACTACCTGAATTTGCAAACCAAAATCTCGCAGTTTTTACTTCAAAAATGTCACTTTTTGAATTCTTCAAATAATTATACTTTTTTATAGAAATTTCATAATGTTGTATTTTTTCTCTCTATCTGTTATATGTCAAGAAAGATATTGTGTACTATTTCTTTCTTAAATTTACTTATTAAAAAGTTATGATTTTTTGAGTAAAATTGTGAATTTCTCGTGTTTTTCATCGTTTTCGATTAAATAACAATAATAAAAATTAATTTTTATCCATTATCTAATGCATTTTCTCTTTCTGCATACATCCCAAATAATCACCTGAATTTTTTCAGATTTTTTTAAACGAGCCTAAGTATAGTAAAAAAACAGTAGGACACCACAGACCCATGTGTGATTTGGGAGGTGCACAAATTGTAGTTCGTGTCTAGGAAGAGTTAAGGTAGTTCTATCATTTTATCTTTTTCTTCAGAATTCATTAAAAATTTGCACAAATCTTTTTCGATATACTATGTATATGTATCAAATTTTAAGAGCACTCACTACATAAAAATCGTGATGTTTATTGTTAAAAATTACAACTTTTGGTACTCTCCCATAAGAGCCCGTGTTAAATATTGCGATTTTCAACCCTAAATATCTTCAATTCTAGATGGTAAATCTTCTTAAAATTTAGCATAACTCTTTATTATACTTCAAAGAAGCTTCTCTTAGTTAAAAAAAAATTAGTATGATTTTTTTTCGTGATTTTTATACGTATATAGCAAGTACAGGTCACTTTGGATGACCTTTTGTTCTTGAAACAATCTGTACAAAATTTTTCTTAAGTAACTTAAACTCAAAAATCACATGATAAGGAGATAAATTGAGATGAAAACTTTTGATTTGACTGTATACCGATAAAACTATAGGTAGATTTATAGCCAAACGAAAGTCTGGAGAAAAACTTGGAATTGGGTATAATAGTTAATTAAGTAATACCTAATTCATTGGAAAAAAATTGAAGTATAGTCGATGTCATTTTCGAGAAAAATTTAATTGAAAATGTGCTTTCTAACACGCAAACATACCTCAAGATGGCAATTATGTATAATTATTTGGGTTTTTGTGTTGTTAAAGACTGCAGATCCAAATAAAAACCTCCCATTTTGTTCTTCATTAAAAAATATGCAATTTAAAAAAGTATGGGCCTTTTACAGAGCTATCTAATAAGATAAAATAGAATTAGTGGAAATTTAAGCTACAATCACAGATCTCCATCGTTTCTTTAAATATTTGGCAATATTGCCCACAACGTGAAACTTAAAATAAAATAGCATAAATAAGTAAATAAACACATCCATATACAATAATCATGTATTCTATAAAAAAAATTAACCACATATTTTTATTATTTTTTGGTCCGCTTATAAAACACGGGCCTTCACTGGAGAACTACCTTAAATATATTTAAACAAAAAAAATTACTTTAAATTAATATCTAAGTTATTGTTTATTATTTTAGCGATCCGAAACTAATCTCATGTTTTAATTTTAATCAATATTTCTAGTAAATACATACATATATATGAATGTTTGGATGTGTAAGAATGTCCTAATAATTTGACAGCAGAATCGATTCTACATACGTGTCTATGAAGTTGAGCGAGCTTGTTCCAATAATTTAATGTTATTAAAAAAACATTTCTTGGCATTGAAAAAATAATCAATACGACTTTATTCAGAAGAAAAAATTTAAATATTTAAAATAATATAGAAAATATCATCGTGAAAATTATTTTTCAGATTATCACGATAAATATTCTAGAGTATATTTTATACTTATATCGAGAGAATTTTATATGAATTATTCATTTTGCGTGTAAAGTACAAGCAAAAATTATCAAGTGAAATTATTTTGAAGATAATCTGCTGAAAATTAGTATTAATGTTTTTAATATCATTCGACTTTAAGGAAGCTCTATCGTGCAGATACTGAAATATTTATTATGTAAAATTGCAACTTTCAACACACGGTTTTATGAGAAGTCACAAAAAATGCGATTTTCAAAGATGAATATCTCGATTTCCAGAAATGAATATTATTAAAATTCGACCACAAGTTGAGTATCATACATTAATCTGAGTTCAAAAATAATTTTCACGCAGTAAACTCGAAGTACAAGAAACAAGTCGATATCTCAATTACTTCAGAAAATTCCTCAAAGATTAAAAAAAAATCCAATATAATAACTTTCTAAATTAGCAAAATTTTTTGGAAATTGTTTTTCCAACTTCGAAATCTTTCGATTGGAAATATTTCGTAAATGCTAATTATTTTAAGCGCGAGCCAAGAATTTATATTAAAAAATGTAAATAATTAATCCAAACATCCATTTTTTCGATTGTTCAATACAATTTTTTTGCATGTCTATATTTAAACTATTTTTTCTACAGTCTACAGAAAATTTTCGACCAGAAAGGCTCATTTCGTAAACACTAATTTATTTAAACGCGAGCCAAGATTTTATATTTAAAAATATAAAAAAATTCATCCAAAAATCCATTTTTTCGTTTTTTCAATAGAATTTTTTTGCACGTCAATATTTAAACTATTTTTTCTACAACCTACAGAAATTGTCGACCAGAAAGGCTCATTTCGCAAACGCTAATTATTTTAAGCGCGAGCCAAGAATTTATATTTAAAAATGTAAAACAATCGATCCAAAAATCAATTTTTTCGTTTTTTTCAATACAATTTTTTTGCGTATCAATATTTAAACTATTTTTTCTACAACCTACAGAAAATTCTCGACCAGAAAGGCTCTTTAACTTTGAAAACATTAAAGAAACTTCGCCCACTCTGAGTCTCCTAGATTCATGAAAGTTTACCTCGGTATAGATTTGGAAATATTGAATAAATTACTCACGAGAAGCGTCAAGTTGAAAGCAGAAGCGTGTCGAGTAAACGTCGAAAAAGAAATACACTTTAATATTTTACAAATTTTTAATATTTAAAAAGCGACTTCAAGATAAATAATGAAAACTCACTAACTTTTGTACATTAGCTGCCAACTTTAAAAGGAAATAAAACAGCATGCGGTAAATAAAAAGAAATAAACAATGATGACAATAAATTAAAAGCAAAATAAGCTTTTATCCGTTTTATATGTATATGTAATATATGTACAAAGTTAAAAATAGCGATAAAAAAGTTAACTATTTCAAGTTATAAGAGTTTTTTCATCACATCTAACAGAAATACTTCTGTATTTTGTCGCGCTAATTTACGTGAGCGACGTTACAAAGTTGTCAATCCAGATCCATACTATCGTGATAAACTCGCTATTTTGAGTACTTCATTATTTAATTTTGCAGAAACAACGCTCCTAATAACTTTTAAAATTTGCAAATACTTTGCTTACTATTTCAATAGTAATACCTCCAATTTTTCTAAAAATCTCTCTTTTTTTAAACATACAAAAAGTACATATTTGTACATTTTTTCATTGAAAAATTTACCAATTTTTTAATTTTTTTTAAATTAATAAATTTTTTTAAATGGAGGTATTATTTTTGAAGTATAGTAAGCAAAGTACTTATACAATTTTACATTTGTACATTTTTTTAATTGAAAAATGCATAAATACATGTTAACTTGTTAATTAAATATCTTTTAAACCATCCTCCTAAACTTCACTAAATTCAGCAAGCATTTTTTAAAAGCATTATTAACATGTAAGCACAGTTTCATTAAAATCTCTCTTTTTTGAGGTAAGGTGTTAACATCCTTAAGTAGTCCAAATTTTAAAAGGTTTTAGTCAAGTCACGTAATAGTCAAGTAGTCAAATAGTCAATATATTTATTGTTAAAAATCATGATTTTTTGACCTCTAGATGGTAAAACTTCCTGAAATTTTGCACAAGTTTTTATATAACATCAAAGAAACTTTGTTCAATTTTTCAAAAAAATCTGACACAAAATTGTTTCAAAAAATTTTAAATCATGTAGCAAGTATACCCGAGCTTGGATTACTTTGAATTTAGAGTATGTTGTTCTTTATTAAATTTGCAACAACTTTTCTTAATTAACTTATTTTCGCAAATTACTTTGAACGACAGAAAAACCGAGATGAATATTTTTCATTTGACTGTACCAAAAGAGAACTACCTAAAAAGCCTTCGCGAAATGGTCATGTTTTTCATCGAGCAACCACGTCGTATTTCGATTAAAAGGTATATGGATTTCGAACAACTTTTCTTTTTATTATAATTGAAGGCATTATTCGAAGAACGGCGATATCGAAATTCGTTAAAAGGTTCGACGTTGCCTCGATGCGCGCACGTTAACGCGGGATACGTTTTATAGAATATCGATAGTGTGTATTCGCAAACCGTGAGAATCGATGCTCGCAACTTGAGCTCCAGTTGCGGACCAACGGATAATATTTTTTATTTTCTTTTATTTTACTTTTTTTTAAAATTTATTTCGGTATAAATATAACTGTACGTCGCAGTACGCGTCCCACGGGGTTCAGTTCTTCCGGAATTTCGTGTATAGTGAAAAGTATACACCTCGCTTACCTGCAGGATCTCAGTAGAAAAGTCAATCTTTTTTCAAACCATCATCTTTCTAGTTTTTCTCCGTCTCTCTCTCTCTCTCTCTCTCTCTCTCTCTCTATCGCGCTGTTTCATCATTTATTTTTTCTCACTCCCCGATCGCATTAGGGGAGAATCCCGAGGGATGGAAAACGACACGATCGACCATCCGGGTTGTTCGATAACCGGCAACTTTCGTTCACCTTGTTATCGGTCCACGCTGCTATTTGCACCCCACCGAAAATACATTTTGCGACCTCGGATTCTCATTCTATCCACTTTTTTCAGCTTTTCCCAACTCTTACTCATCATTTCGTGACACGAAAATCATGTCGTTCCCCTCTGCGTCCTGAGAATTCCTGTTCATTAATTTGGGGATAACGCTGAGTGATGGCGCATCTCGAGAGATTACTTCGAAATGTCCTTGAACAATATTCGACAACTGGAAACGTGATTATATAGAAAGTTTTAAGGTAATAGGAGGGAAGAGGGGGAAAAATGGCCCCTTTCAGGTGATGCCGTAGATGTACCACGTGACACAAAACGCGATTTGTTCAAACTTACAAACTATTGACATTTCGTCAAAATCCAAAGATCAGCCCATTTTTGCCATTAACATGCGTGGGCTAAAAAAATATTATTCGCATTGACAAAGAATTAAAGAAGTTTGAACCCTTAAGAAAAAAATGCTTGAAACCTCGATTTTTTCACTCGTTTCACTTTTTTTTAGTCCCTTGTCAAAAATTTGCTGTTTATTTGCTGTGTCGACTACAAATGAAAAATTGAAAAATGTGGAACAAAATGGCCTCCCTCCCCAAAAAAAATTTTATGATGTGAGTTTTTTACTCGTATCATATTTTAGAGTTTTTTTTGCCATGTATTTAGTACAAAAATGCACTAACAGTTGAAGATAAAAATTTGGAGCAAAATGGACCTCTTAGAAACTTGAATCAAATTTTCTTGTTACTTTTTTGTTCAATAACTAATTAATGAATTTAAGAAAAATATATTTTCGTGCTAAAACATCATACAATATTTAAAATGGAGTGTTAAGCGTTTTGCCATCGTTCTATGCGTTCAATTCTGGGGAATAATTATGGAAAATAATGCTGTTGAACTCGTGACCTTGTTTACCCCTTATTTCATTATTCTCATTATTCCTTAACCATTTCAACTTGAAAAAAATTTTAGAAGCCCATTTTGCTCGAAATAATATTTGTAAGTTTTTAGCAATCAAGAGGCCCAATTTTTAGCCCATTTTACCCCAAAATATTTTTAGGTTTTGGAAATTTCAGGCGGCCCATTTTGCCCCCCTTTCTCCTACATTCATGATAGTTAAATTAAAAATTTTTATCTTACTTTTTTCCATGTCATGTGGTTTCACAGCTTAACCCTAAGACCCTACACTATCTGTATGAGACAAATACGCTACTCTGGGGTTATGGTAACCTCAGCACTTTAAATGGATGTAGCCGACTCTTTATTTATCGTACAGAGATTTAATTTTTTTTCATTTCATCGTTTAAGTCCTGGAAAATGAAGTGAACTGCTAGAAAAAGATTTCATATTTGATTTACACCGAAAAAATTGAATTTAAAAAGCAAAATTTTCGAAATTCCAAGATCGTGAAAATTTTCTGGAGTCTGGGGAACCTCTGTGTAGAGTCTTAGGGTTAAGTTTATTAGAGGAAGTTGTTACTGATTGATTCAAGAATAACATACTCAAAATTGAAGGTTATCCAAGATGACCCGTACTTGATACGTATGTATGAAAATTTGAAAAAAAAATTTGTTTAGAATTTTTTTTTAAATTATTTGAAGCTTCTTTGAAGTACTATAAAAATCTGTTCCAAACTTCAAGAAGTTCTACTTCTTAGAAGTTAAGATATTTATAGTTGAAGATTGAAATATTTAACACGTGCTCTTATGGGAGAATAGAAAAAATGGTGATTTTAGATAATGAATATCTCGAATTCAATGCAGATAAATTTCTTAAAATTTAATAAACATATACACGTGGCATCAAATATAGTTTATGCAAAATTTTAACAAATTCCTTAAAAAATCGTTTCGTGGATCTACCTTAAGGAAATTCACATTTTAAGATTATTTTCATTAAGCTGGTTCTACCGTGAAATCGTTTGTCAGATTTTGTTAAAATTTTGCACAAACCTTCTTTGAGGTCATATGCACGTGTGTGTTTAACTTTGGGACGTTTCGCAGTGCCGAAGTCAAGATATTTATTGGTAAAAATCACTATTTTTGGTACACGGAGAGAATTGTATATACGAAAAATTATACTATTTTTTGTACTGCGATAATAGTTTGGACAAATTTTAGGATTTTTCGTCCAAAACATTGTAATTATAATTATAAAATATGATAAAAGTTGCTGTTTGATATTTAAAAAATCTTTAAAATTTTCTAACTATTAGTAATTTATCGTACAAAATTCTCTCCGTGTATCCTCTCATAAGAGCCCATATTAAATATTGCTATATTCAACAATAAATATCTTAACTTCTACATAGTAAAGCTTCCTAAAATTTTTCATGCATTTTTATACAACACCCAAGTATGTTTGTTTAATTTTTTTTTTAAACGTCAGAAGTAATTTCTTTTTCCAATTTTCAAAAATCATTTACCAAATAAACTTCATTTTGGATCATCTTATATTTTGAGTATGTCATTCTTTAACCAATTTACAACTTGAACTTTTACTCGCAAGCCACTTTGTACCTAAGAAAAATTAAGAAGACATTTTTTGATTTGACTGTCACGACACAACCATCTTAAAGTATAGTTTTATCGTAGTTCTATGGTAGAAATGATTTTCCATAGAATTTTTAAAAAATTTACACAGGTGTTCTTTAACATGGTGCTCAAGTGTTTGTCAAATTGAACTCATAACTTTGTTAGATATTGTGATTTTTAATACGAAAAATTCTGATTTCTAGATGGCAAAACTCGCTAAAATTTAGCATCAATTTTTATATACAACGACATCAAAGAAAGTTCATCTATAGTTTAAAATCATTTTTCTTTAAGTCACCCTTTTGACCTAATACGATCGAAGGAACATCTTCCGGTTTCTCATAATTGGTATCCCTTACTTGCGGTACAATTTACGTATTTAATTGCTGAAGTTTTAGGAGTTGTCGATAGTGTGGAGAATTTCCTAATTTATAACAGACTCTGGCTGTTGGGGACGGTAAGACACTCGCGCGTGGCCTTATGCCTCCAATAAATACCAAATTTATCTCGAAACACGCATCTACGTAAATTCGTAATTGGTCACATCAGTATATGAGCACGTAAGGGATAGTAAACATCTTAATAGTTGAACATCCCAAAAGTTGAACGATACTTTCTATATTACTTTATCAAACGATTGAAGTATTTATTATTTATAACTATTGTATTATCGGATGATTAAAAATTTATGTTTAGGAAAAAAAATAGTACAAAAATACTTTTAAAAAATTACATGTTAGTGAAAATACATATTGACTGTTGCATAATTTTTTTAAAGCTTTTAACAAGCTCATTCTCATAAAAAAACTGTGCATAGATTTTAAGTGGCGGGAAATTCAAATGCTTATATTCATTTTTGGATTATAATATAAAAAAATTAATTATGTGAATACTTAAAATATTCATATTATTTATAATAGTTGATATATTTAACCATTTATGTGATTTTATTATTATTTTGTTGAAATATTAACAAAATAAAAGGTTTGTCAGCATTATTATTTTTATTTAATGAACTTTCATGTGTTGTCCAGTTTTTACAAATCATCCAAAAGTTTGTCCTTCCGGAAAAAAGTATAGATTGAATATTTAACATTAAAAAAATTAGTTCATTTAGAAATATGTTTAAGGTAGTTCTGTACGTTTATTTTTTTGGATTCTGTTGAAGATTTGCACCATCTTTCTTTGATATGATCTGTATATGTGTATTGAATCTTAAGAGGTTTTTCTTCACATGCAGAAATCGAGATATTTACTGTTTAAGGTAGTACAATTGCTGAACCATGTCGAGACAGATTTTTTAAATATCATATGGAAAAACGTGTGTCAAATTTTGTGAAGCTATAATAAAAAAATAACATCTAAATAACTATATGGTAGAGCCTCTTTAAATTTTAAATATACTTCAACATAATGCTAAAGAAGATCTGAGCTATTTTAGAGAAGATTTGAGCAATAATGCTAAAGAAGATCTGGAAAAACTTTTGAATAGACTGTCTCGGTTGTACTACTTAAAAATTTTTTAATAATTTTCAGTGCACTTCCATTGACATCAACATTACTATGGACTATTTTATGCAATTAAGGTAGTACAACCGTAAAGCTGTGTTGACACAGATTTTCTTAAAAAATTGTACAGGTATTCTTTAATGTCATATGAAAACATGTGTCAAATTTTACAAAGCTTCACTATCTAGAAATCGAGATATTATACATTGAAATTGGTTGCTTTTTCGTATCTTCCATAACAGCTCATGTTAAATGTAGCAATTTTAAAAATTCAATGTCTAAATAACTATACATCGTAAAGCTTTTTTAAATTTTGCAAACACGTCAACACAATGCTAACGAAAATTTGTGCAATTTTTGAATAAATTCTGTCTCAAGAAATTTCAACTGATGATTTTACATTCAGTTAAGGTAGTACGTTCGAAAACGAGTTGAATTAAGAAATTGTTGAAATTTGACATATATGTTATTTAACACATTATCCAAACATCTGTGCAATTTGAATAAGTTTGACCGCCCCAAACCTGAGATATTTATTGTCAAAA
>JAPYYW010006662.1:0-13721 GCA_030522545.1 Cremastinae sp. A BG-2022a
GTCGCAATAGTTGGACAATTTTTGCTATATTATTTTTAATATAAAAATTATCTTTTTCTTAATACAATCATATGGATTATTTTTCATATACAATGAAGTTTATTTTTCATAACGTTAATTTATTGGAAAAAAACTTGCTCAATGTTAGAGACTGGATCGATTTTCTGTCCAACTATTGGAGCACTCTAAATATTCAAATATTTATTTACTAGAAATATTGTTTAATGCGAAAACAACAAATGATTGAAAATAATTTCAACAAAATTAATATTTCAGCATTTGGTTCGTAATAATGCGTACATTGTACACCCTCGACTTACTTTTTTTGGAAAGAGAAAAAAAGATAGTAGGCTTTACAGAGTTTTGCCCAATTCTACAGTGAAATAAATATTAATTATTAAAAATCTGTCAAAAATCACTTGGTTTCAAGATAATAAGAGTCACAGCCGATCTTGGTTGTAAATGTACTTGCTTCAAATGCCTTGATGTGAATTTGAAGTAGATTTTTTGTTTGAATATTTTTCAAACAAAGATATAGTGTGAAAACTCTTAGCTGTCTATCTATTGGGACGTTTACCTATAAAAATTATTTATGTCATTTATTCATGTCGCACGTTTTTTGTCGTAGAAGCTGTTTAGAGTTCTCCTGCTAACGTTGAAAAAAAACAGCGTTTACGAGTCAACATGAATGCTATCAAGCCTGGATCTTCGGACATTGTCATCGTTTCTGGGAACTCTCATCCAGAGCTTGCTGAATTAATCGCCAAGTAATGATAACTCAAATTCATTACGATACCATTTTCTACTCATAAAATTAATTACAGGTTGTTGTTTACAAATAATTTGTTTATCCCATTTTTTTACTAATGGTATTTACGGACTTGATCGCTACTAACGATGGTTACAAGGTTTTGTCCAATTGCATGTTTTTAACAACAATTTTTACACAATTAAAATTTTATTACAATTCTATCAGATGCATCTTACGAAAGGAAAAATGCTGTTAATATTTTTTATCTTACCGAGGGATTGGCTTTTCTTCGTTCCTTTAATTTTTGTAAAAATCATTCATTGTACAATTGTTTATCAGATTATGTTTTTTTCTGCTTTATAGATCATGTTTTGCTAAAAAAAAATAGTTTTTCAAATCATAAAATCATTGAGAAATCATTCTACACAAATCTTATCATATCTAATAGTTAGTGATACTGTCGGACATATCTAAATTAGGTTTGAGCTGATAAAATCAATTTTGTGGAAAAATTTGACCATGTAACAATGTACCTGAGACTGAAGCATGCAAAAGTTGAATAACACGAAAAAACATTATTGCATATAAAATCATTGTACAAATAACTCGATGCATAGAGGAGAAGAAAAATGTATTAATTGTTGTCTTGACTGTGGCAAAATAGTCGCCTTGGTGTGAAGAATGGAGGATGCTCCGTTTACCACAAGAGCAATCGAGAGACAATGGTCGAGATTGAGGATTCTGTGAGAGGGAAGGATCTGTACCTGATACAGACCGGAACGAAGGATGTTAACAACAACATAATGGAGTTGTTGATAATGTCTTACGCTTGTAAAACATCATCCGCAAAGAACATAATTGGAGTTATACCGTACCTGCCATATTCGAAGCAATGCAAGATGCGCAAGCGTGGCTGCATAGTTTCCAAGTTACTTGCCAAAATGATGTGTAAGAGCGGTCTTACCCACATTATCACAATGGATCTGCACCAGAAAGAGATCCAAGGTTTCTTCGATTGTCCGGTGGACAATCTGCGAGCAAGTCCTTTCCTCTTGCAATACATTCAGGAAAGCGTTAGTATGTTTTGCTTCGTCCCTTGTCAAACTTACAACATTTTCTTTTTTTTTTTTTGGCAAATTATTCCATGGCGGTTTCTTGAAGCTGATTCATTAATTAATTAATTTCTTTCGCAGATTCCTGATTACAAAAATTCCGTGATCGTCGCCAAGAATCCAGGGAGCGCGAAAAAAGCGACGAGTTACGCCGAACGATTGCGCGTGGGGATCGCGGTAATACACGGCGAGCAAAGAGAGTCGGAATCTGATATGAACGACGGTCGTTACTCGCCGCCCGCGATTCTCATGTCCTCCAGAACCATGGAAGTCGGCGTCGGAGTTCCCGTCCATCCGGCCAAAGAGAAACCACCGATCAACGTTGTCGGTGACGTCAGTGGTCACATTGCTATCATGGTTGTGAGTAAATACGAATTATATAATGTACTGTAAGGTCGACCCGATGAACTTCGTGTCACCTACACGATCGATTCACACAAAAAAATCAATAATTTTCTTATTTTTCCATTTTTCAGCTTTATTCTAGATTTTTTCCAATTTTTTGTTTTTCTTTTCTAAACCACTCCTGAACTATAGCGAACAAAACAACAAAAAAATTATTTAAATCGGTCAAGTCGTTTTTGAGTTTTAGCGAGACTAATTCACAGCGATTCATTTTTATATAGATAGATATATTCTTGAAAAACCATGTAAACGTTCTTCACCATTGCATTAGAATGATGAAAAAATTTAAGATGGCTTCACCGTTTAGTTATAGAGATATATTCGATGTTTAAAAATAACAAATTCAACGTGAGACCTTATGGCAAGCTCAGAAAAATTGTAATATTCAATATTTAATATCTCGATTTTGACACGGTGAAACTTCTTTAAATTTTACACACGCTTGCGTACGATGCTAAGGAACGTTTGTGCAAATTTTAAAGAAATTATCTTCAAGATCGCTAAATGCAAGTATCTTCTTAAACGCGTTAAGGTTGCATTAGAAACGTTTATATAGTTGTTAAGTTTTCTTAAATAAGTTTTCTTAAATTTTCTAATTTCCTGCGCAACTTTCTTAATTCTTTTTTCCGTAAGAACCTTCTACAAAGTGTTAGAAAACGTTTAACAAAAGGTGGATGAAATCGGTAAAGTCGTTCTAAAGTTATGGCGAGACCACAATTCATGGACTTGGAAGGATTTTCAAGAAAAAAATTCGGGAAAATTGCGAAGAAAAAGTCGGAAAATTTGGACAAATTGAAGAAATCATAATTTTTGTATGCACTTTTTGACGAATCGAGAAGTTTTTTATTTTTCATGTTTACACATTATTCTTAAAGTAATTTTCTCAATTCTCAAAAATTGACTCTTTTAGGACGACATGGTCGACGACGTACAGAGTTTTGTCGCAGCTGCTGAAGTATTGAAGGAACAAGGAGCCATTAAGATTTACGTGCTCGCAACTCACGGACTGCTCAGTTCGGATGCGCCGAGATTAATAGACGAATCACCTATCGACGAGGTAATTTTTTTTTTCATTTTTCCATGAAAAAAAACAATTTTATTAATTCTTTTTAATTTTTTAAATTTATTTCCATATTTTTTCCCTTTTTTTCATCTTTTCAATCCTTAAGGTGGTTGTTTCGTTAACACGTGTTTTTAGGAATCGTATTAAATTTGGTACTGATTGTTAAAAATCACAATTTTTTGTACTCTCCCATAAGAGCACATGTTTAATTTAAAGGTTTTCAACACTAAATGTCTCGACTTCTAGATAGTGAAACTTTTTTAAATTTTGCAATACTCTTTGCATTGCGTCAAAGAAGCTTTTTTTTCACTATTTTCGTTACATATTTAGCAAGTTCACTTGAATGATCATGATTTTGAGTATTTCGTTCTCGGATCAATTTCGAACAACTTTTCTTGATAAACTTAAGCTCAAAAACGTCGTCGAACGAAGAAAAACTGATTAAAATATTGATAATTATTCGGGACATAATCCAAAAATTCATATTGAAAGATTGAAAAAACTGATTAAAAATTCAGTTTTTCCGATTTTTCTATATGAATTCTTGAATTTCGCCCCGGATAAGTAACATATTCGTTATCTACGAGAAAATTTGTGATTAAATATCATAATTAAAAAGACATGAAGCCTATAATCAATTCATCGGAACAGAACGTATTATGCAAAGATATATGAAATATGCGCTTAAAAGAATCCCAAAATATTAATTCAAATTTTAGTGCAAATTTACGAATTCTCCATAAGAAGCAATGTTAAATTTGAGCAAATTTGGAATTTAATAACTCTTGAACCATTCTGTAAAACGATTTCAAATTTGACACATTTTTTTTTTTCATTTTTCGCCCAAGAAGAAAATATCAAAAATTTATCAAATTCTAATATTTTTAAAAATATTGCTCACTTATTCTTAAATAATGCCTGTTTTTCGTTTTACCAGGTGGTCGTTACCAACACGATTCCCCACGAGATCCAAAAGAGCCAGTGTTCGAAGATAAAAACGGTGGACATAAGTATTCTCCTCGCCGAAGCGATCCGTCGGATTCACAACAAGGAATCGATGTCGTATCTCTTCAAGAACGTCACAACGGAGGATTAATCGATCGGTTAATCAATCAAAATGCACGAGAGATCAATACTGACGAGCATAATAATAATAATAAGAATAATAATAATAACAATAATCCAGAATGCGAAAGACACATCGAAAAACAGAATAGACGAACGATAAGCAAGCTTGCCAAATCGATAAAAGATGAAAACCAAATGAAGCCGGTTCTTCATGCGCGTAGAAGAAAAAGGTCGAGGGGCCTGGACGAGTAACGTGAAATCATGCTGAATTTCGAAAAAAAAGAATTTCGAAAAGAAAATTAAAAAAAAACACTGGGGGTGTGCGAATAATTTTAACTTTCGAATTATTCGTTCCGAATGGAATATTAATATTCGATTCAAGTTGATTCGAACGATATTCGCGCACCCCTAAAAAAAACAAATTTTTACGTATCGTTCCGTATCAGGGACCACATACATTGTATATGTGTCGAAAAACACACCTCTACAGAGCATATTTCACGATTTTTCTATAATATTTTTATATATGTTTTTGTGCGAACAAATAGCGAATGGTCGAGCGAATTCGTCACCGTCGACAATTGCGGAAGACTCGATGCGCAAAGTTTCTCCCTGCGTCGCAGTTTTCCGGAAGTTTGAACGACGACGAGGACTTTGCTCGATCCTCGTCGTATATCGTTCACCACGAGGGAAGGAAACTGACTTTCCAATTTCCTTGAAGAGAAAGTAAATTTTTACCGCTATGCCAGGAACACCGATGTAAACGAAGCACTCACGAATCGCTTGTATACTTTATATCCGAAATAACCGAGTTGCTTTGTCCTTTTGTAGACCCGTTTATATGTTATCCCCGTTATTTCGATTGAAAAAAATCAGTGTGAGGAGCGAAGTGAACAAATGTCTGGGAGGGACAGAATTGTCGATGGAACGTGAATGAAATGGCTCGCGAAAGTGTCCTAAAGATAGACGGTTCGACCGAATCCAGTAAAGTATTAAAGCGAATAAAAAAAAAAAACAAAGAGTAGTCCTAGTTTGAAAAAGAAGAATAAAAATAGCATTGTCGAGTGCATAATAAGATTGTAAAGTATTTGTAGTACGTATTTTGGTGTTGAAGAAGAAATGGAGATGACTGTTCGATTATTGAATCATGCATGAGTTTTCCGACCGTACCGAGAGTAGATTTCGATCGCATATGTAGTCGAGAGGCAGTTTCAATAAATATGTATATTTCATCAACATCGTTACTGTAGCGCGTTTGCCGTCGCCATGGCAGCGAGAAACCTCCCAGCAACCGTTTATAATTTTCTGCTTTAAAATGTCAGAATCGTTCGTCAGCGAGACGTCAGTCGAAATGTCGAGGATGAAGGACGTCCAGTGGAGCCGAATTTGCGTTTCCCTCCAAACGGAGGATAAATCCCGAAGGAAAAAGGCGCTCGAGGAGTTGCGACGTTGCGTGATGGACGACGAGTGGAGCGAGGATGAGTTCGTCGAGATCTGGAAAATCGTCAACAAGCCGTTGGCACGAAGCTTGACCGACGACGCCGAATTCTGTCGGAACTTGTCCATCGAGCTGTGGACGAAATTTCTCACGGTGCTTCCGGTCGAGGACAAAAATATAATTCACCTGATGACGATTCTGTCGAGGCGGCTGGCCTCCCAGGAACTCCTCGAACCCAGCGAGGAGGTCAGACTCAACTGCGTGAAATTGTTGCGACTCGTCGTCGAGAGGTACAAAAAACATCTCGCCGTTTATTACGACGACTTCGTCGCGATTCTCGCTCGCACCGTCGTCGACAGCTATCCGGAAGTAAAGAGGGAGAGCTGTCAGTCCATCGAGGATCTCGCCAGGGCGATGCCCGAGCAGTTTTATTCCCGCTCGGGCGAGCTCGTCAAGCCGACCCTTGCCAACTTCACTCATCAACACTGGAAGGTCCGGGTCGCCAGCGTCAGAGCCATCGGACAGATTTTACTGCACGGGAACAGCAAATCCATGGAACAAGTCGCCACTCCCATGGCTGAGAGACTATTCGATCAGAGCCCAGCAGTAAGACTGGGTAAACTAAGGATGAGGGAGATTTTTTCCTTATTTATAAAGTAGAACTGTCACGTTTAGAATGAAATAGACCTTCCGAGATTCTGATTGGCTCTCAAAAATTTCTTTTTGTTTCGATGGTGATTACAAAAAAACTGACAGATTCTCAAAACGTCAATCTTTAACCAAAGTTAGCACGCGCGAAGGGCGTATCGCATCGCCTAGTTTAATATTAAAAGTTTATTAAGGTAGTTCTCGTGAAAAATGAATGAATAATTTTTTAAAACATTTGCATAAAATCTTGTTGGATGTCATCTGAAATATGTGATCCTAATTTTGAAAGGTTTTACCACGTAGAAGTCATGATATTTATTGTTAAAAATCATTATTTTTCGCGCTCTTCCATGAGAGTCCGTATTTGATGTTACGATGTTCAACCTTCAATGTTTTGATTTCTAAATAGTGTAACTTGTTGAAATTTTACACAAATTTTTATATAACATCAAAGCAACTTCGTTCAGTTTTTGTAAAAAATCTGAAAGAAAATTGTTTCAAAATTTTTTAAATCATGTAGCAAGTATACCCGATCTTGGATGAACTTGAATTTAAAGTATGTTGTTCCTTAGTCAATTTGCAACAATTTTCCTTAATTAACTATTTCTCGCAAATTACTTTGAACGTCAGAAAAAACTGAGATGAATATTTTTTATTTAACTGTACCAAGAGAACTACCTTAATTTCACCGGCCACAAAAAAAAGTTGTCTGTACTTTTGACCAAACCCACCTACATATCTTTATGTATTTTGGTGTGCTGAATTCGAATCTGGGCTCCGTTTTGTCCGTACACCATCTAAATTTTGAGTAAATTGCGAAATTTATCACAGAAAGTAATTTCAAAACGTTTTTACTAAATTTTTTTTAATTTAATTGTTTAAATTATTTTTTAAATATGCTGAAGATATCAATTGATAGTGAAACTAAGACCCAAAAAATTGGAAACTTTTTAGCAAAAGTTAGAGTCTGGTTTTTACGAATTTTTAACGTTAAGAATTTACTTTTTATATTGTGTATAATCGATAAAAAAAAATTATTTCTTAAAAGTATACATAAATATGGAAAGGAACACTTATCGATTCGTACATTTTTTTTTAAAGTACGAAAAAATGATGATTTTTTGCAATTTGATCAAATTTCCCGACCTTCTTTTATAATTATCCCAAATTTTTTTCCGAAAATCTTTTCAAGTCCATAATGAACAAAATAAAAAATAATTACGCATACCCATCGAAAAAAAATAATTTTTCTCTTAAAAAATTATTATTTCTTCCATATGATTTTTTCTATAAGAAATTTTTTTTTTCGTAAAAGTTGATTTTTTTTCTCCAAAAATGACAATTTATCGTAACTCCTGACAAGAAAATATTTAAAGTGACGATTTTAAACTCCGACTATCTCGTTCAAATAATGAAATCTCAAATTTTTTACTCACTTTTTTCAAATTATTAATAAAATTCGTACAATTTTTCGAGAACACATCTTCAATGAAATTTTTTTTCTAATAATTTTACTTTTATATCGATGATAAATTTTAAAATAATTAAAAAAATCTGCAGCCGTAGTAGAAGTTGCTGGCTGCTGGTTTCTCGAGCTTCGCGATCGTTACAGCTGGTGGCACAAATTATTACCGCTTCTCTTGACCGGCCTTCACGACGAGATTTCGGACATAAGGAATCGTGCTGGGGTACTGTGGCGACAGGCTGGAGAACTTTACATGAAGGAGAACGAGAACGATCCAAAATTTAAGAATCAAATGGATTTTTTGATCGAGCATCCCAAGCACTATCCACCTAAAGGTTTGTGAACTTCACCTCAAATTCTTTTCATAAATTAAATAAAAATCAAACAAAAATTAAATTAAAAACCATTAAAAATAAAGAAATAAAATACAAGATAATAATAACAAATAAAACCTTCATTTATATGTTTTAATCAATTATTATTTTACCTCGTTTCTTTTTTTTTATATTTCATTTTGAAATAAAGAAATTAAATACAAGATAATAATAACAAATAAAAACTTCATTTATACGTTTTATTCAATTATTATTTTACCTCGTTTCTTTTTTTATATATTTCATTTTGAAATAAAGACATTAAATACGAGATAATAATAACAAATAAAAACTTCATTTATACGTTTTATTCAATTATTATTTTACCTCGTTTCTTTTTTTTTATATATTTCATTTTGTTTTTATTTTTCCAGTGGAAAGACCCAATCTCGGTTGTCGCGTAATCGTCAGGCAAAATCTTTGCAAACTCATACCTGGCATAACGAGAGAACTCTGCGACTGGTTGGAGGACATTAAAGTTCGTTCGGCTCAATTGCTGTGCGTATTGATATTAAACGCCGAGGAAAATATAACTCAGGAAATCGACAAAATGTTACCAGCCATGTATCGGTAAGATATACGTTTTTTTTTTTCATTAGCAATTTTACATTTTTTCATTTTTTATGAATCTTAAAAATTTACTTTAAGTATCTAATAATTGAGCCATTGGACGAAGGGTTTTAAGGATTTCTGAGTGAGACATTTTTAAAAATATGAGAATTTCACAAATTTTTGGTATTTTGTTCTCAAGTATATTAAAAAATTTTGTGCCAAATTTAAAATCATTGTACTGAATGGTTGGGGGGAGGGGGTAACGTTAATTCGGCGATAAAAGGCCTATTTTTAAACATTTTTTTAATGAAAAATGAAAAATATTTCCTTAATTTTCGCAAACAAGATATTAATAATTGGGGGGGGGAGCATTGGTAGTCAAATTTTAAAAAATTGGAAATTTTAAAAAATTGGAATTTTTTTACAAAAGGCAGAGATTTAAAAATTTAACATCAAGAATTCATTTTCTTACAAAATATTTGTATTAAAAAGAGGCGTTAAAAAAATAAAACGAATAATTCTGAAAGAATACTTCGATAGTATTTTAATATTGTATTATAAAAAATACAAAAAACGTTGAAATGTTTTATAGTTATCTTTATCACCGACTTTAAAAGCGTAATTTAAAAAAAACACATTTTTACAAAGCTTTTGTTCACAAATAATAGTAATTAAAATTAGAAAAATATTTATTTTTCTTAAATAATGACTAATAATGTTCAATCTTTTAAAAATTTCATCGATAAATTTGAAAAACTTAAAAAAAAGAAAAGAAAGAGAATATATAATAATTAGGATTTTTACAGAGCCTGCAACGATGATGATTTTCGAGTCGTGGAAAATATCGAGCTAGCTGCCGAGTACGTGGGTTATTTTGTTCCCCCGAAAGTTTACTGCCCTTTAATTTTGTCCACTCTCGAGGAGACGATCAGTCCAGGACACTTGAGAGTTCTCGCTGCTGTGCTAAGAGGCAGCGAGTCCCAGGCTCTCAATGAAAAACTTCCAAAATTGAGCAAATTTTTGGCACAGAGTCACGTTTGCAGAAGTAAAAAATCTCGGTACCAGGAACAATTGGCTCGTTGCTGCGAGTCCCTCATCCGAGTTTGTCAAAAGGCAAGTCTCTTTTTACAAGCTTAAGGTGAGAAATTCGTAAGAAATACCGAGAGTCCGATTTTAAAAACACAACATATGTCATAAATTGGGCAATTATTGGACAGAGGAGCTCTAGAAATATGGCTGTACGCCTCCATAATAATTATAATTATGGTATTTTATGGTATTTTATATAAAATGCCTATAAAAAAATAATCAGCCTGATTTATGCAAGTCCCCTCTGTCCAATAATTACCATAAATTTTTTTTTATGTTTCAAAAAGTATAGAATACGTAGTGCTAAAATAATAATTTTTTTAACGATTGTAACAAAATTTCATATATTATTTTTATAAGACAATAAGTCTTATAAAATGCAATAAGCATTCAACATTTTTTATTGAGCTCTTACTTGAGCGTAATCATGATTATATAAAGTTGAAATTTTTAGCAGAAACGAATGATAATTGACCTGCTCACTTGGTAGAGTTTGATGTTTGTCAACGAAATGATAACCGTAATTAAATGTTAATGTTACATGTTGATAGTAGGTTTGTAGAAAATTTCATTCTGTTAAAAATAAATAAAGGTGTAGTAACATTTTAAAATAAAGTAATGTGTAAAAAGACCGCAAAATGGAGCAATTAAAAAATTTTGACAGATAAGGTCTCTCACACCTGACAGTTACAGCTGACGTTATGTTCGCTACGTGGAAAGAGATAGATGCCAAAAAGCAAAATTTAATTCGTTATTTCAAAAAAAACTGTACGATAAAATACTTTAATATTTAGCAAGTATATTCTGCATTTCACAAAGCTTTGAATAAGAATTTCTAATTGTACGGTTGGACGACTGAATATTGCGTAAACTCAAATTACTTTCGGTGAATTTATTGAATTTTATAAAAAATGTGAATTTTAAGGGATTTTTGAAGACTTATATATCGTAAATGCCACGGTCAAATAACATGTTATTTTTCAATAAAACGTGTTAAATAACGTATTGGCTGTTGCTCAAAAAAAAAAAAATAGAGGGTTGCACGTAACTTAATTTTTCTGTCGTTTCTGCTGAACCACCTTAATCGAAGAAATCGTTTTCAGGCTTGTGCCGAAGCAGCGCAGGAACTTTTCACGGTGCTCTTCACTCTAATATCAACGAGCCAGGAGGAAAAAACCGTGAAGCTCGTCGAAGATCTCTTCGAGGAATTGGCCCGAATGGAAGAATTGTCCAGCGTGGAAGAGCTGTTCGAATCGCATTTGAGGTCGATCATGCTCGACTTGCAAGACTCTTGCGAGGCATGGACGATTTACAGTGCCGAGCTGCAGATTTTTTGCACGTGCCTGGCACGAAGCGCGAACGCAGCGTCGCAGAACAGCGAAATCGTCCTGACCATCCTGAAATCAACGATGAGTGACAACTCGGATCCAGGACTGAGACTGAAGCTCTTCATTCAGCTCGCCAATTATTTTCAACGGAAGGACGAAAAGATGCGTCACATGAAGGACAAGAGGACCTTCATCGACTCCATTCTCGAAGACGTTATTTTTCCTGGACTCGTTTGGTCGGCCGGACGAGCCGCCGAGGCGATCAGAACGGCCGCTCTGTCCTGCCTGTGCGCCCTCTTCGACGATTACTCGCTGACCAGCGATCGTGGAGAAAATACTCGAAAAAAAGGCACTATTGTGGAAACTATAAAACTCCAGAAATCCGAAGAATCGAATCCGGACGACGAGAAAACAGCCGAGATTGAGGTAGTCCTTATTTATAAAGTAGAACTGTCACGTTTCCTTATTTATAAAGTAGAACTGTCTATAGTAGAACTATTTATAAAGTAGAACTGTCACGTTTAGAATGAAATAGACCTTCCGAGATTCTGATTGGCTCTCAAAAATTTATTTTTGTTTCGATGGTTATTCCAACTAAATTCCAATCTATAACCAAAGTTAGCACGCGCGAAGCGCGTATCGCATTGCCTCGTTCTAGAACTAAATCATAATCTTGTGTATTGTATATGAGCCATTCCACGACATTTCGACCACTTTTAGACTCGACCCCTTTCGATTTGGCTGAAACTTTTTTATCATTTTCTACCCTATTGAAAATCTCTCTGAGAATTTTTTCAAATTTTTTCACCCAATCGAAAAAAAGTTATGAATTTTTGAAAGAAAATGCTTCTTTTTTTTTTAATAGCCATAACTTTTTCAAAAATTGAGTTATGGGGACTTTTTTTTGCAATTTTCGTAATTAGATGTACTTTACAATAAAAAATAGATCGAAATTATACAGATCTATCTTCATGGATTTTTTTTGAGTTTTCTGTAAGAAAAAAAAAATTTCTCGATGATTAACCTTTTTTCTGTTTTTTATTTAAAACTTTGACATTTTTTACGAATCCTCAAGTTTTGTCAAAGTGGTGCTTTTTCGATTTCAATTTTTTTTTTAATTTTTTGAAAATTTTTTTTTTCAAATTTTTGAGAATGTATATAGAATCCCAAAATTGAAAAAAACATTATGAAAAGAATAATTGAAAGTGGTAAACATAAAAAATTTTTGATATTTATCTAAAAAATTTAAAAAAATAGAAGGCATTTTTTTGTATTTTTTTTTAAACTACACCCTAAAACGAAGAAAATCGTACTATTTTTTAAAATTTGTTGGAAAAACTAAAAGAAACTTAGAGCTGTGCTAAATTTCAACAAGTTCCACTACCCAGACGTCAAGATATTACGAGTTGAAGATGGCAATATTTAACACACGTGCTCTTATGGGAGACTGCAGAAAATAGTGATTTTTGACAATAAATATTTCGAGTTCTACGTAGTGAAACCTCTTTAAATTTAATATACAATTGTATCAAATTGTATCAAAGACACACACACGTGCACATTGTATCAAAGAAGGTTTTTCCAAATTTTTAACAAAATTCTAAGAAAATCATTTTTTTATAAAACTACCTTAAAATAGTACTCAATTTTTAATTCATTCCATTTGTTTTCTTTTTGTACAAAATATAAAAATTTTTTCAAATTCTTCTTACATAAACGGTTCTTGCTATTGAACTACCTTAAGAAAAAAAAACTAATTTGAGTTGTTTGCACTGCTAGGACAACGTCAAAAGCGAAGAAACGACAGTGGGCGACGACAGGACCGAATTGTTCGACGATCCGGAGAACTTTTCAAATCTCTTTGGAAAGTTAATTCCCGTCCTAGTGAGCCTCGTAGAAGACAACGCCAAAAAGACCCGATTGTACGCGTTGCGTGCGATTTGTCTGATCGTCGGAGTCGCCAGCAAGTTGTTCCTGGTAACCGACGATCGCGTCAACGAAATTTATCCCTTGGTTATAAGGAGGCTCGACGACGGATGCGACGATGTCAGGATCGCAGCTGTTCGGGCCCTCGTTATCGTCTGGATGGCTCGAAGCAACAATTACGACGTTTTTTTCAGTAGAAGTCACGTCGATTATTTGTACACGACAGCCATCGTTCACTTTGACGATCCAGACGAAAATTTTCGATCCCTGATGTTTGGTAAAAAAAAATATCTCGTCAAGGATGTATGCGCGATATTTAAAAAAAGAGAACTTGATACATTTTTTTATAGTTCGCTTGAGCATATGAAAAAATGTATCAAATTTTAAATCGTTTTACTGAGTGATTTAAGGAGGTTGGCTACAAATGGCGAAAATAAATGAAGTTTTACGTGTTAAAAGTATAGGGAATCGAAATTTGTTAAGGACACGATGAAAATTTGAA
>JAPYYW010006684.1:0-11729 GCA_030522545.1 Cremastinae sp. A BG-2022a
GCTATTATACTGATATCTTATTTGATATCCTATTAAAATTTTAAAAAGTTTTATCATGTGACAATAGAGATTTTTATTTCTTAAAATTGATACTTTTAATGTGGGCTCTTATAAGAGATAAAAAATGCTACGATTTTCAACAATTAATATCTCGATTAACAGATGGTAAAGTTTCATAAAATTTAAAATACATTTCAACATGTTTGGCTGCATGTGTTAAATAAATGTCAAATCATCACTTGACATTTTTTGAGACAGAATTTATTCAAAGATTATTATACTGATATCTTATTTGATATCCTATTAAAATTTTAAAAAGTTTTATCATGTGACAATAGAAATTTTTATTTCTTAAAATTGATACTTTTAACGTGGGCTCTTATAAGAGATAAAAAATGCTACGATTTTCAACGATTAATATCTCAATTATCAGATGGTAAAGCGTTATAAAATTTGACATGCATTTCAACATGATATCAAAGAAGATTTGTGCAAATTTTCAAGAAATTCTGTCTCAATCGATTTTCGAACAACTCCTACCTTAAAGAGGCTGTTAATTCTGATAGTAGCCAATAGAACGATTATTATTTACATGTTAAAATCATAAAAATCTAAATTGAAAGAAAGCTTTTTATTTTATTGAATTTTTTAAACCAGATATATTCACTTTTATTCATATGCTTTTCAGAAGAATAATATTTTGAATTAATTTATATACTTACAAAAATTAGACACTCCTTTACCCACGGATATAAATGAGGTTCAGTGAACTATCGATTGACTTGATAAATACTTCTTATACATACATATATGTTTGGTGACCCCATATTTTTTGTTGATATCTTTAATTATGCTTCCCTAGAAACGTTGTATCAAAAATTCATATAATTCTCTAGTATCTGGATACCTGTGTTGATCGTTTGATTAAAATTTATTATGCCTCATACACGAAGCAATATCACTGGGTAATTTTAGAATTTTCAAATATATTTTCTATTCTCAGAAAGTTCAGAGACTTTATGTCATATTATGTGCTTATTGGAAAACTAATTTTATTTCCAATATTGAATCGTTATATTTTCAGACAATTTCCCAGATTTTGACATTACTTTACAACCTCCTTGAAGTGCAAAAGGGCAAATAAAAATATTTGACAGCATATCTACAATGTAATTAGAAATAGTATCTGAGAAATGTCATCCAATAATGCATTGTATATAATGGTTGAGAAGGCTGACAGTGCAGAATCCGCAGAAATGCGAATCTTTTAGATATATTCAAAAATTCATAGATTTCTCTAGTGCCTGTATGTGTTAATGTGTGATTGAATAACATACATATATGATTCATATATGAAGTGATATATCACTGTGTAAATTTGTAATCATCAAATATATTTTTATCCTCAGAAAGTTCGGTGATTTAATAAAATGTAAATTTTGTGGATATTGAAAGAATAATTTTATGCACAATCGAATTGTTACATTTTCAAATAAAATCACAGACTTTTAAATTCCTTTATAACTTATTCCTTAAAAAGAAATATTTGTCAAATATTTTCTTTAAAGCCAAAGGTGCTTTTCTGGTGTGAAATGATTCGATAAGTTTTCAACTACAAAATTTGCACTGACTTATATACAATAAAACTACAATACAAATATGCACTCGTATGTAAACTCATTTCTGTGCCTTTATTTTCTGAAGGTTGAATAATTAATTAAAATATATATGATCTTACATACACAAAAATTATTTATTATATTTTATACTATAATTTAAAGCAATATATCTATAATAAATAAACGCTTGAACGCTTGAATATGTAAAATATACCAACAGTTGGCAGAAAAATCTACTCTGTCCCTAGTGTTGATCGCGATTTTTCCAATATAGTTTAACGTTATGAAAAATATACCTTTTTATACGAGAAAAATTATTTATACAATTTTATTGAGAAAAAATAATTCAAACATTAAAAATAATATAGCAAAGTATCACTGAATTATTGGTCCATGTCTAACTATATGGAAAAGTTTCCCTAATTTATTTATTTAATAATTCAGTTTTTTACTGAATAATTTTGGGATGAACAATGCATATTTAATGGTAACGGATCGTCGAGGTGACGGCTCAACGAGTACATCAGCACCGTCGAAGAGCCTTGCACGCTTGACCGGAGTGTATGTAGGTTAAGCTGATTGAGGATTAAGCGAGGATTACGTTAGATTCTCTCAGCACCGTTGTCTGTTTTCTCCCGGTCTTCACCTCCAATCGAACACATATATGAACTTCGCGAACTGAACAATCGCGTTCGCATTTGCTATCAGCGCTCGTATACACACACGCATACACACACACTCAACATCAATTGCTCATTTATATTTTGAATTCAGTATCACTTATTCATTTAAAATAGTACATTCATGACAGTCAAATAAAAAATTTTTATCTTTGTTTTTCTCCATACCATGTGGTTTTACAGTTTATTAAGGTAATTCTATAGTTTTATCGATTATTTAGAATTTTGTTGAAAATTGATACATTCATTCTTTGATATGTCACGCATATGGGTACCAAATTTTTTAGAGGTTTCACCACGTAGAAATTGAGATATTTATTAGTAAAAATCCCTATTTTCAGTGATCAGTAAATATTGCCATTTTCAATCCTAAATATCTGAAAATCTAGATGGTGAATCTTCTTAAAATTTATCATGGCTCTTTATTGTACTTCAAAGAAGCTTCCTTTAGTTTTTTTAAAAAATCCTAAGATTATGAATTTTTTAATTTTCGTAAGTACGTAGCAAGTACGAGTCACCTTGAATGACCTTGAATTTTGAGTATGTTGTTCTTGAAACAATTTGCAACAATATTTCTTAATAAATTTAAGCTCTAAAACCACATGGTATGGAGATAAATTGAAATAAAAACTTTTTATTTGACTGTACCTATAGAACTACCTTAAGGTATAGTTCTATCAAAAAATCGTTTTCTTAGGATTTCATTGTTAAAAATTTGCAAAAAGTTTCTTTGGTACAATGTGCAATTGTATTGTGAATTTCAAGAGCTTTCACTACGTAGAATTCGAGATATTTATTATTGTCAAAAATCACTATTTTTTGCAGCCTCCCATAAGAGCACGTGTTAAACATTACGATTTTCAACTCTTGGTTTCTTGACTTCTAGGTAGTGAAACTTGTTGAAATTTTACACAGCTCTTTATTGTACTTCAAAGAAGCTTCCTCAAGTTTTTTCTAAATCCTAAGATTGTAATTTATTTAATTTTCATACATACGTAATAAAGTACAGGTCACCTTGGATGATCTTGAATTTTGTTGTATGTTATTCTTGAAACAATTTGCAACAACTTTTCTTAATAAATTTAAGCTGAATAACCACGTGGTATGAAGATAAATTGAGATATAAACTTTTGATTTCACTATACCGATAAAAAAAATTTTTCTAGTATTAGAAAAAATTTAATTAAAGCTTCTCTGTAATGCTATCAAAAGCTGTACCAATTTTCAAGAAGTTCTACTTCTTATGAGTCAAGATATTTAGAGTTGAAGATCGTAATATTTAATACACGTGCGATCTTATGAGAGAGTATAGAAAAAATTGTGATTTTCTATAAATTAATATCTCGAATTCTATACAGAGAAACTTCTTAAAAGTTAATACATATTCACGTGACATCAAAGATAGTTTTTGTAAAATTTTAACAAATTCGTTAAAAAATCATATTGCATAAACGTTCGTTATAATGTCACATGCAAGCGTGTATTGAATTGGAACATCAGGCTTCACTGCGGAAAAATTGAAATTTGTATCGTTGAAAATAATAATTTTTTATAACTCCCCATAAAAGTTCGTATGTTAATAAATTTGCAATTTTTTAATGTCTCGATTACCAAACGATAAAACCTTTTCAAAATTTTTTGGCATTTTAGTATAATGTTGAAAAACATTGACATAGTTTTTCAAATTTATCTTTAAAAAATTTAATCTGATGACTTCACTGTTACTTAACACAGGAAAAAAACACATTTTAGGCTGCCTAGATAGCTGAAGAACCTCGTTAACTATAAAATCACGACACTTTGTACCTAAAAAATATGGTTTCAATTTTTTAAGGTAGTTCAATAACAGAAACTTTATTTTTATAAAAAAAATTTGACAACGTGTATTTTGCAAAAAAATAAAATAATTTAATTAACAAAACCAGAATCGAGTAATTGTAACTTTTAATTTTTGAGATCTGTTGAGTTAAAATGCAGCTATTTTGCCATCTATAAACACGTGTGAAAAATCATGAAAAATTTTCCATAAAAAAGAAATTTTATAGAAAAAAATATTGTATATAGTAAAAAAACGTTCATGTGTTCGTAAATATGCATTATTTTATGAAAAATGATAATTATAATTCAAAAATTTATGACTTTTTTATCCCTCTTTATGAATATTACTTCTCCATATGAGCGAGTCCTTTATTTTCAAAGATTTCGACACAGTAGTCGAACTACGTTAATGAAATTGTAGGTAAGATTTTCTTCCATTTTGAATTATTATTACAGTTAAAAAATATTTTAAAAATTACATTTCATGTAAGTGCCATATAAGAAGATTTAGAAATTTATAAATAAAATATGGAAAAAGACGCTAATAAAAGATTACGATGAAAAAGCAAGAAAGGCATCTTATGAGTGAAATTTTCATGCATTATAGATTTCTTTATTTGTACACTTTCGACGAGTGGGACATTCGCGAGGGATTTCTGGATGAGTCAAAAATCGATGTTTTCTCATCTTTTTCGAAAAAAATAGGCTTTTACCTGCGGAGACATAGAGAAATGGAACACGAAAAATTCTTTGGTGATATTTAAAATATGAAAATTTCTGTGAGTCGAGCGTCTTTCTTCTCTTCTTTGCATATTTATCTCCCTCTCTAACTCTTCTTCCGCTGTCATTGAAATGGAAATGTTATTCCCAACTGAAGTGGGCTTTTTGAACTGCGAGTTGCAGCTATTCGTACAAAGAATGTAGTTCGCATTCATTCGCCCTGTCCTATTTCTCTGATGTGTGTTTTTAAAACTATGCCACAAATTTAGCGTATATAACTTTGAAATTTTTCGTACGAGGAGAAATTCAATATTCGTGGGAAATTATTTTTCATTCATGTTTAAGTCTGTATTGTTTTCGTTTATTTATTATTATTCATTTATTCTCTGTTCAGCTTTCAAGTATTTCAAGCTATTTTTATTGATGTTGAAAAAAAAATTCAATTTTATCGAATAAACTGTGATGTCTCTCAAGAGAGTTAAAAAAATCTGACGGTTTAAAAATAAAATGTTTAACGAGTTTAAAAAATATGAATATAACATTTTAAAAAATGTTTTCAATATTTTAAGAAATTCCGTTACAAACTATTTTCACACAAATTAATTTTAATAAAATTTCTTGAAAATGACTTTTCATTATTTAAACTAAAATTTAAAGAAACTTTATCGTTTAAGAATTAAGATTTTAATCTTGAAATTAAAAGAGTTTTTTACCATTCCAAAAGAGTCGACGCCAAAAACAGTTATATAATATTTTCACATCGAATACGTCGATTTTTAAACGTTCCAGCTTTTTAAAATATTACCCAAATAATTTATTGGACATCGAAAAAGGTTTATTTACATATTCGACTAAAGTCTAAAAAAATTGCACTCCATAAAATATATTCGTAGTAAAAAGACCTTCAAGTTCAATCAATAAATGTCATTAAATTTTATTTTGCTAAATTTTTCAAATTTTTCTCTTCAATGAGAATTTCCTTAGTGCTATTTGAAAATTTGGAAATTCAGTTTCAGGGGTCGAGTTTGCAGCTTCGTACGGTTTATCACTCTCAGAATATTTCAACGTCTGTGCGTGGGCGATATGTATACGAGACAATAAGCATCCGTTGGGCACAAACACGATCGGTTCGGTCGGTATAGCACGAACTATAAACTGTGCGACAATGCGATACCCTTTGTGGCAATAATTTTGCCTTCCAATCGAGGCGAACGCATATACAGTCAAATCTTGTCAGCCTTTATCTCTATTCGCATCACTGAAATGAATAAAAACTGCGCTACCGAATTCAATTATTATACTAAATAAGTTATTTAGTAAGTTATTTACTCTTTAGTAAATAACTTATTTAGTATTTACTCTACTTAGTATTTAATCTAGAATAGTTATTTACTCTTTAGTAAATAGCTTATTTAGTATAATAATTGAATTATTATGACAAAATAGTTATAATATAGTTTTTTTTAATAACTTTTTATTTTAAAAAAACTATATTATAATAACTATTTTATCATTTTAAACAGTTTTAATTTTATAAAGGTGTTGGTTCTTACTAAGATTATTAATTTAAATATACTAACATAAGAATGCTCATGACGATAGTAAATTGTACCCAGGGATGGGCAGAGCTCGATACTTTTCTGAGAAATGAAAATTTTTCAATGGGTGATGCTAATTTCATCAATGAGGCAATAAAGATTATCTATTGAAAATCGAGCTCTGCCCATCCCTGATTGTACCATAAATTGACAACTATACAATACAACTATTTTAAAACTATAAATATATTTTTATAGTTAAACGGAATGTATTCAAGATGCGATCTAAATAAAGTATAATTATTTCAGGAATGTATTCAAAATAATTGTCACTTTTTATAGTAAAACATATTTTTCTCTCAGTGTACACTGAAAAAAATCGCGTTAATAGATGTTGACATTAGACGACAGATTACTGTAAAACGAAATGTATTTTTGTATAGTAGAACTGGTTTGTATTTTAGACTTCTGGCGTTATAACAATATGTCGGAGTTCAATGCTATTTTTAAGAACCGATTATCGTGAACATGAACTGAAAATGTGTTTAGTTATTCATAATCAGTGTATAGTTGTCACTGCCATATTTTTATTTGAGTGTAATTTTCGCAGGAAGTCAAGTTTTTTTTTCTACCAATCGTTCAATAAAATTGAACCATTGAAAAATATTTTCTTCTCAAATTTATCACATCGTATCATTAAGAAACGTTATCTATAAAATTATACTTTTTTTGTGAAAATAAAAATATTATTTCAAGACATATTATTTTCCATACTAATTTTTATTTTTATTATTTTTCTTTTTATTATATTAGTATTATTTTATAACATATATTTTTTAATCAATAAAATCTACCGAGAGAAATCGCAATGGTTCTCATAATAAATAAAAATATATGTGTAAATAAAATATAAAATATATTTAATTCTATAATCACAAGATGAGAATATCACGTTAACGGGTGAAGGGGGGGAGGGGAATGAGCCCCCTAAAATTTTTAAAACCTAAAAATATTTGAGGACAAAATGGGCCCCTAAAATTTGTAATGGACAAAGTTTTTGAGTGTAAAGTTTTTAAAAACCTACCAATAAATTTTGAGCAAAATGGGCTTCTAAAATTTTTTTAAAGTACAAATGATTGAAGAATAATGGTAAGGAATGAAAGGTTTAAACTAGGTCACGAGTTCAACAGTATTATTTTCCATAATTATTCTCCAGATTTGCATGCATAGAACGCTTGCAAAGCGCTTAAGGTTGTACATTTTTCTCAACCTCCATTTTAGACCTTTTTAAATATTGTATGATGTTTTAGCACGAAAATAAATTATTTACAAATTCACCAATTTGTTATTGAATAGAAAAGAAACAAGAAAATTTAATTAAAGTTTCTAAAATGTCAATTTTGCTCCAAATTTTTATCATTAACTGTTAGTGCATTATTATACTAAATACATGGCAAAGGAAAACTAAAAAATATGATATGAATAAAAAAGCCCATATATGGGGGAGCCCATATTGTTCCACATTTTTTCTATTTATTTATTTATAGTATAGTAGTTATTTATAGTAGACACAGCAAATTATAACACTAAATATTTGACAAGGGACTAAAAAAAGTGGAACGAGTGAAAAAAATCTGAGGTTTCAATCATTTGTTTCTTAAGGTAGTACAACCATAAAACCGTGTTGAGATAAATTTTCTTAAAAATTTGCACAGGTCTTCTTTAATGTCATATAAAAACATGTGTCTAATTTGACAAAGCTTCACCATCTACAAATCGAGATATACATTGAAAGTCGTTGCTTTTTCGAATCTCCCATAGAGCCCATGGGCCCATAAGAGCCCATGTTAAAAGTAGCAATTTTAAAAAATTAATATTTAAATAACTACATGGTAAAGCCTTTTTAAATTTTGCAAACACGTTAACACAATGCTAACGAAGATCTGTGCAATTTTTGAATAAATTCTGTCTCAAAAAATTTCAACTGATGATTTTTTTTGAATAGAGACTGTCTCGGTTGTACTACCTTAAAGGGCCCATTTTGTCCTCCCCCCCCCTTCCCCTATACAATAGTAAAATATTTTATCAAAATTTGCTCTCTATAAAATCAATATTTCAAGCTAAAGGACATATAGAGTAACGATGAAATGTACGCGAATTGTTTCATGAAATTCAGAAACGTGGTTGTTTAATAGCAATACGACTATATATTTTCCGTGCAAATATATACACGCGCACAACGTAAATATTACAGTTTATGCGAATATGGTGTGTGTGCGAAACGAGATGCGCACATGCCTGGAGACGCGATTTAATGTTACAGCTCTGCGTACACATGGACGTCCATACATACGCGTGAAATCTACGCCACAAGCGCATAAACACGTATCCAAGCAAAGGGGAAAACTGGGAGAAATGAGCGGGCAAGTTGCGCACACGCGACTGAACAAATAAGCTCGAAACGTTCTATGGTTTTTCCGATAAGCCGCAGCTACGATGGTTGTCCTCTATACCCTCTCTTCATCCTTTCGTAAATTTCAAGGATAGCAAAATACATATTTTCGAATAAAAGCCACGTATTTTTTTAAATAACTTATTGTATATCAGTGTTATTTTTAAAGGTGTTCCCGCACACTGTGCAGTATTTTCCAAAAGTTCGTAAAATTGATAAATTCTTGAGTTTGCTAAATAATCAAAAAACGTTTCATCAAGATAAGAAAACTCATTTTTCATATACGTATACCTCTATCACTTTAAAAATATTTTAAAAATAAATAGTAAATTACTTTTATACATTTTTTGTAACTATAAAAAAATTGAACATTAAAGAAATGGATTTTAAACCATTATCAATGATCAATTTTTAATTTATAGGTTTATTTTACATTGTAATCAATAAATAATAATTCTTTATGATAATATAAAATTATGAAAACCTTGTTATTAACAGAGATAGTACTTCCAGTTCATCCAATATATCTTGCACTTAATATTTTTAAACGACTGTGTATTTCATGAATAGCAAAAAAATGTGAAAAAAAATAATCTCCTTCCTCGTTTATTAATATTTCGAGCTTGGAGTTCGCTACTGAAGTTTTTCATTTATATATCCTTTGATGAAAAATCTCGTGGAAATGGAAATTCCTGCTTTGTAATTTTGTTAATATCAAATAAGTGGAAGCTAGTTGCTCGATCTCCGATTTGAAAGGCCGGAATCACTCCAGCCGGAGGAAATTGCGTCTTTTCGACGTCTTCGACTTCTCTTCCGACTTACGAGATTACGTGTACACGACAGAGAGAAAGAGAACATGAAATATATCTTGTAAAGAGCATAATGAAGAAAAATAAAATGAATGAAATTTCTTATAAAGAGAATTTATTAAATTTTAAAAAATACCGATTACGTATAGCTGTTGAAAACGTGAATAAGAGTAAACGAAATATTTACATCAACAACTCGGATCATAACCTCTGGTAATTTGAATTTTAATATACGAATAACTTGAACAAAAAATTGAATAATTAACCTAAAATTTGCAAAAATAAATGATAAAAAATCAAAATTAAAAAAAAAATTATCGAAAACTGATGATATTACGAATACAATATTTGTATTTAAAAAATATATATTTTATTGTCCACATTCAACAAAAAAAAGTTTTCAAATACTTTTATATTCGATGTGTGAAATTTGAAGAGCAAACAAAATTACTGAAATTATAGAACAATTTTCCAATGAAATTATGTTGTTTTCGACGTACATGCTCCAATGGGTTTTGGGAAACTCGAAACTTACGAAAGTTGATACGGACAAACTGGCATTCGTTAACCAAATCAATTTTCACTAATGAGAAAGAAGCCGATAAAGGGAAGGGAATTGTAAAAAATGTACGTGCTTCGAAAAGTTTGCTTCGAGTTGCACGTGAATGTATGTACAATATATCCGATACTTGTCTGTGCCAATTAAATTGAATTTCGAAGCTCCGTTGATGATGGTCCAATTTGCTGATGGTCGACCGAGAGCCTTCTAAATTTTTAGCTCCTTGTCTGTAATTAGTCGGGGAAACATTTCCCATGGAAAAACGAGACAATTTTTCATTCAAAGAGATCATTCGATCCTTCAGCTCATTATCTGAATATCATTAAGCAAATCAGTCCTCTAGTACATCTTTTTGGTCAAACAGATTTGAGGAAAAGCATAATTATTTTAAGGAACTGATAATTAAATATAAAAATTTTTGAAACATTGCCAGAATACTTGCTATACTCAACATCAACGTTACATATGTATTTATGATAAATATTAGTATGCAAACAATTTTATTTACAGAACAAGTCTAAACAGTAAATTACTCCTACACCAGGATAAATCTCTGCATTCAGAGAGAGAGAGAGAGAGAGAGAAACAAAAAATAACTTACAATCTTGTTAAAATGAAATTTTTTACGAACAAAGTTGCATATAATGTGCATGAACCTTGTAAACAAATCGAAACTTACATTATTCTAAAATATTCTTTATATTATTGGGTTGCTCAATCTTTATATCTCTTTTTTATTCGCACCGGATATGGTGTTAGCAAGAATAGTGTTAATTCATTCATTTTACACACTAAATGGTGTTTATATTGCGGTGTTAATTATTTACACTGATTTAACACAACAGTGATTTAACAACATCTATTAACACCATGCCATTCAACACCAAACGTGAAAACTATATATAGACCAAGAATGGTGTCAAATAAACACCATTCTAACACCAGATTTTTTACAGTGCTAGGTTTTATCTACAATACGAAAAGGTTTTCTAGATTTTATCTACAATAAGAATATAGGAAGGCAAGAATGATTATAATTGAAATTAAAGTCTAAAAAAAGAATTAAACGTCGAGTCGCTGAAAAAAGTAAAAAAAAACCTTTGAACGAGTGGAAAAAAACGTCCCCATTAAAGTAGTACATATCTGATGTGTTGGACAAGGAAAGAAAACGGAACAGACGTATACAAGAGGGGAAAAGTGTTGTTGGCCGGAAAAGGTATGAAGGAGAACGAGCTTTAAGGTAGTACATCCACGAAACGATTTTTTTTAGGAATTTGTTAAAATTTTGCATAAACTATCTTTGATGCCATATGCATATGTGTGTTAAATATAAAGATGTTTCTCTGTATAGAATTCGAGATATTCATTATCGAAAATCACCAATTTTTCTACTCTCCCATAAGAGCACGTGTTAAATAGTGCTATCTTCAAATCTTGATATCTTGACTTCTAAGAAGTAGAACTTCTTGATATTTGGTACAGCTTTTTATAATACTTCAAAAAAACTTCAATTAATTTGTTTTTTAATCCTAAA
>JAPYYW010006686.1:0-11276 GCA_030522545.1 Cremastinae sp. A BG-2022a
TATTATTATTATTATTATTATTATTATTATTATTATTATTATTATTATTATTATTATTATTATTATTATTATTATTATTATTATTATCCGGTTCGAGCGAGAAATTATTTCTCCAATATTCGAGCGAATAATATTTCGTAGCCCATGTTAAAGGTTTCGCGAGATGAAACTCGAGCGAGCCTCGAATTCGAGAGCCAGCGCCGGAGCTCGCTCGTGTTTGTTTACATTATTTGTCATTTTGTCCGTCGCATGCGGAGAACACTCCGGTGCGTGAATTCCACGCGATTAATTTTAATGTTTCAGGAACGGAAATATTCCACCGAGGAGTTCGAAAATAAAATTGGTAAGAAAAATTAATCGGAAATGTTCGATTTTTGTACCGGAAAGAAAAATGCGCCCGGATCGATCGACGCCGGATTCGGACCAAATTTAACGTGTTGCCCGTCGAATCGATCCGGGAATCATGCATCAAATCGGCTCCGCTTCGAGGACGTCCCGGTCCGCTAATTACGGCGCCCCTTTCAGGGGAGATCATGGAGCTACGGGTCGTCGAGGCATCCTCTAGCATGACGATGCCAACGTGAATCTGCTGTCGACCTTGGGACGCTTCGGATCGGCAAGGGAAGGTTCCCCGATACCTCGACGATGGCCGGAGGATCTCGAGGGGAAGACGCTCGAGGGGCGAGGAGACGTACCATCGTAGAACATTCTCGAAGGTTCGAGAGCACCGGTGAAAATTCGGAAGAACGGTAGGAAAAGGAAATTCGCGAGAGAGTAGGGCTCGCGAGCGTATCGCGTTTTCGCTAATTTCCCCCGAAATCCAAAATTTCGGATGGCTCGGTAGAAGAAGGAGAGCGCGCTAGCCGCGGAGCCGAAGGGCTAGCGCGCAAATAGTTAGTCTTCGTTTTGTCGTGGTCTAGTCCGGAGTGTGGTCGAGTCGACAGTGTTCGTTCTGGGCGAGTGCGAGTGAGAGAGAGCGCCAGCGAGACGTGTGACGAGGAGCAGACTCGTGAGACCGAGGAGCCGGAGAGCCGCGGGAGGTCACTTGAGAAGGACGAGGGAAAAGAAGTCCGGACCCATTTCCGGCCACCGACATGTAAGCAAGGTTTCGCGCCTTTTCCCGGCTATGCCGTTCCGCTCTCGCTCTCTCTCTCTCTCTCTCTCTCTCTCGGTAGCTGCGCGGCTCGAAAGAGCGTTGTCCGTCCGCCCTCGCGAGAGTTAAAAGATTCGTTCGTGTAGCTTGGAATGTTCCGTCTTGCCATTTTAGTTTATCGTTAATTGTACGTCCGACTGAGCCATATTATTACGCGGGTATTTCGAATATTGTGTTACCTTTTCGGGATTATCAGAGTTGTCGTGCACCGGATATTCGTGTGCGCGGGGCCGGAGACCAGCGCGGTGCGAGTGCGTGAGTGCGCCTGCACCCGCCGGACGAGCGGAAGAGTACGCTTCTGGCTCGTGCGCAGCGCGCTCGGAGGGACCGCGGGACGGGAAGCTGGGCGTAGCCCACGGGAGATCTCGGTCTCCTGGTCGGGCTCGCATTCTTCCTCGTGCTCGCGCGTCGCCGAGCGCGCATGACCGGGACAATCCCTTGGAGAGCCGTGAGCGCGGTCCAATCGGGTGCTACTTGGTGTAGCCCGAATCTACTGAGTGGGCGAAATCCGCCGACTGAAATTATGGGATATTCCCTTCCGGCCGAGCAGGGTTTCGAACCCCGGTAGGGACGAGTAAGTCGCTCACTCGACCCTCGGGGAGTCATGTGGGTACCGGGTGGGCTGAATCCACCGCTCGGGATGCTGGGTGATGACCCTCCCGAGCCGGTCGAGTTCGTGCCGTCCGGTACTAAGGATCTTGGGAGGGCCAATATGGCGGCCCAAAGGGGTAACCGGGAAGAAATTGCACCCTCTTCGTCCAGTCCCTCTACCGCTACCTGGTGGGGCTGAGCCAGCCGGCGAATGAAGGCCGTCCGAGGTCGTCCGTGAACCAACTTCCGGCGGGGCTCAAAACCGGGAAAATTCCCGGTGCCGCTTTCCGAGCGGCTGGCGCCCGACACCCCGCCGGACGGACTCACTGAGCACGGAAAACGGTGAGCGAAAGGGCTAAGGTTTGCAGCGGAGTAAAAACCGTCACAAATTTTGGCGCCCGACGTGGGGCCCACAAGTGCAATTTCTCCCGGAAGCCGGGACACAGGCAAAATAATTTGCGTTTAGACCCGATTTAGTCGTATTTGTCGCGTTTTGCTTGCGTTCGCACGCCGGGAAAATCGGTCGGAGAATAGATTGTTCGTGAATATTAATTTTTATTGTTTGAACAGCACTTTCGGATAAATCTAACGAGGGATCGCCCGTTCGTACCGATTTGCTATCGCTGCCATGTTCTTTTGTGATTTGGCATATTTTGCGTAAAATTAGGCTAAATTTTTGAAAAATCGATTGAAGGACAGACCGATTGTACGGATTTGCATAAAATTTGAATTTTGGACGGTACTGTAAATCAAAACTAGGCATGATCGTTTCGTAGGACCAAAAATAAGTTTTATCCGGGTTCGGACAATTGGATCGCCCCGCGGACATACTTTTATCGAACCAGGAAAGTCGGAACGATGTTCGATTGTAACGCAAGATAAAAGTTGTGGTTATGAGGAAAGAGACGATGAGTCACCGTTCGCCGGGTAAACAATTTTCTTTTCTTCTGTCATGTATTTCCTCAAAGCGATTATCGCCGAGGCGCGGAATTAAGAGAGCTGTGTTCTCATTAGAACCGAACTACCGAGAGAGGCATAATAAAGTTTTTCTGTTGTTTTTCTGTGTCGTCCTGTATTGTCATCGGACCAAGGTAAGTCCGAATAATTTTTGCCGATTAAGACAAGTGATGAGTCAGTCGTCGAGACGAATTGTGGCCCTAATTGTCCGGCCAGTTCGTCAATCCAAACTTTTCTCGTTTTCGATGGCGAGTTCGGAATCGACGGTATCGCGACCTGACCCCTCGGACTCGAAGGAGACCTATTGTTAGGAGGCTCATTAGGAAGAGCCATATAGTTTTTCTGGTCTCGAGTCGAGGGTAAATAAGGAAAACTCGAGTTCGAGCATCGTGGTTTTTGCAAGTTTGAAGAAAGTCGAACTTGATAATAGCGACAAGTCACTTCCCCCCTCCCCACATAGGACTGACCGGAAAGGGACCGCTCGGAAGATGTACCGGGTGTCGGGGGTGAATTTTGAGTTTAATTTATTATTGCGAATTCCTTTTCAATTATTTCGGATTTCTTTGACTGGAAGTTAAGAAAATGGCCACCAATCCCAAAAGAACAGGAAAGGACGTCCCGATTACGACCCCAAACCCGAATATTTCGTCGGGCGAGTGGGATTCAGGCGTGAACCCAGATGAGAGGTCCAGTTGGGACTCACCGGGAGGGAACGGGACGAATCCTGGGGTAAGTACTACCGCGCCAATTACTCGAGTTCATTTTGAGAACGTATTGAGAGGTTCGGGCGACTCGAACAATTTTACGCCTCCTCGATCAGTCTCGCAATTAGGAAACCCCATCGAACCCCCTGAGAGGGGAGCATCCGAGTTGTTTCCGCAGGAGAATCATCTGTTCGGGGCGAGTTCTTTCTACCGGCCTGCAGAGACTACCGTAGTTTCCTCGAGTTACCGTGAATCGGTGTATCTGAGTGGGCAGCTGGCGCCTTCGTCCAAGGTGCAGCCGGGGGCAGGGCAGTCCTGATACTCAGCAACCAGGGATGCCGAAGTTTTCGGGCCAAGCCCCTCCGGAACCCCGAGTTCGGGCCATCGCACGTCCGCCACCGCCGTATTGGACCTCATGCGAAAATAGGGAATTTCGTTCGCAGGCAAGTGAGACGAGGACGTCGAGACATTTCTCACCAGGGTCGAGGAAAGGTGCGCGCTCGTCGCCGTGGTCGACGCAGACCTTTTGGGTTGCATCCCCTTATTTTTGAAGGGCATCGCCCTGCAATGGTTTAGAAATAGCCGCGGGCGATGGACTACATGGCGAGGATTTGCGATCGTATGCCGAGTTAGGTTCGAAGACCCCGATTATCAGTTCGCGCTTAGGGACGAGATTCGGCTCCGAACACAAGGGGCCCAAGAGCCTGTGGACGATTTCTTGACGTGTCTCAGGGGGTTGTTCGGTCGACTCAGTCCGCCATGGAGTGAGTACGAACAGATCTAGTACGCGTACCGGAACTTGTTGCCGCGACTGAGAATCGCCATCCATCGCGTCGACGTACAGTCCGACCTCCGAATAAGAGACCAAAAGCCCCCAAGGGGAAGAGTTTTTCTTATAAATCGCATACCCCCATCAGGCGCGCGCTCCGCGCTCGCTAACTCTGTCTATCTCTCTCACTCTATTCCACATGCAATCCTCTCAATAAGAGTCCCGCTCGAACGCTCGAACACTGCAACTTTGTATTCACATCGCACATACAAAATGTTTGCGACTGCGCGTGGACATTTACATAGCAAATTTTTGTGTCACGTTAGTATACAAATCAGTATTGAATATTATTGCGTATGAGCAGTATGCTGAATTACTATAATAACTATCATAAAATGACTGAGACTGTAAAGAAGCGTAAGAGATCGCAGTCCGTAGTATGAAGAAATTCGAGGATCAAAATAATACGCAACACGACGAAAATGCTTTTCATTACATCTCGAAAGCTAGTGCTGTTTCATATGAAAATCTTTAAACGCCTTTATCTTTATTTTCATTTTATATGAAATCTTGTCAACATACATGCAATGTATCATTTAATCAATACCAAAATTTTTCAATAAATCTGTCGATTTTTTGTTACATTCACACACGTACACACACACATACTTACGCACGCATGCACACATTAATTTACATTACAACATTCACTGAGCTTGGAGTTCGAGTCGGAGTGGGAGAAGCGCTCCAGCGAGAAACTGGGGAAAGGCTCTTATTGCCGGGGCTCTTATTCGGAGGTCGGACTGTATTAGATTTCGATTCGCTGGAATGTCTCGCGGTACAATGCGAAAAGAACTTTCAAGCCGTTAGCTCGTATCGCACACCACCGTCTCCGGAAGCGTCCTTATGCCCAGGATTGGCTTACCGGACACCGAGCGGGGGTTACAGGGGAAGGGAGCGAGCGAGCTTAGCCGTGGATCTCGGCTTGGAGCAGCTCGCCGTAGACGAATCGTCGCAGACGAGCGATCAACCCCCTGCGGCCATGTGCAACGCGGTCCGAGGTCCCGCGGATACGACAGCGAAAACTCCAGAGAAAAAGAATCGGAATTTTGGGTATAATCGAGCCAAGGTATCGACTACAAAGGTACCTCAAGCTCCTGTTGCGGCGCCGGTGAACTTTCCGGAGAGTCCGATAGCGAGTCAGGGAAACCAGCACCGGGACGCGATGTGCTGGAATTGCGCGAAACCCGGACATCACTTTAGCGGATGCATGGAACCGAGGAAATTGTTTTGCTTCCGTTGCGGAAAGCAGGGAGTAAAGCGTACTGACTGCTCGTATGCGGGAAACCGTTAAAGGCGGGCCCACCTAGAACCGGTCCGGAGCCCGCCCGAATTCCGTTCGTAGCGTCCACATCCGTAGTTTATGAGTTATGTTAATTTGGCCGCGAATGAGGCACCCCCCGAATCACCTGAGGTTCATTCGAGTTCAAAAGAAGCAATAAAATTGAATCCCGTTGTGGGTTCCACGGCCTTTACCGTCATGTTATGGTTAGAGAATCAGCTTTGGGAGGCCCTAGTAAATTCAGGTGCCAGTCGGACTTTTCTCGGTTCAAAGGTAAGTGCGCTCCTGAGAAAGCTCGGAATTGAGAGTCAGCCGTGTGAACCCCGGGGAGTGGAAATGCCCGGTGGACAAAAGACCATCGTGTCGGAGGTGGTAGACGTTACTATCACGCTCGATGGCCTTGTCTTTCCGTTGATGGCCTATTTATTATCCTCTCTCGTCATGCCGTGTATCCTCGGGTTGGATTTCTTGTGCAGAGCCAAATGGGTAGTCGATTTTGAGCGAGCCGAGCTACTAACGGACAATGGTACGGAGTTTATAAATCGGGATATTCAGGCGCTTATGGATAAGGTGGGCATAATACACCACACTACGGCCCCTTATCACCCGCAAGCGAACCCAGTGGAACGCATGAACAGGGTCTTGAAGACGATGATTGTAGCATTCCTGGAGAATGATCACCGCGAATGGGATCAACATCTCCACGAATTTAGGTTCGCGTACAACACGTCCTTTCATAGTTCGTTGCAGACAAGCCCCGCGATGTTAAATTTAAGCCGCAAACCGACCGTGACAGCTAGGGTAAAAAGGTCGTGCGATACCGAGATTATTCCGAGCACGTCGATTCAGTGGAAAGGAAGGATGGAACGCCTGAAGGACCTGCGAGAGAAAGTGCATCATTCCTTCGAGGAAGCATCGAGGAAGCAGGCCACCTACTACAATCGCAGACGGCGTAGTAGAGGTTATCAGGTGGGAGACCTGGTGCTGAAACGCCAACGCATATTATCTTCGGCAGCCCATCACGTGGCTGCGAAGCTGGCGTCGAAGTTCCACGGTTCGTTTATTGTTGTCCGTAAGTTATCGTCTGTGGTGGTGGAATTGGCGAATCCCGAAAAAACCTGGAGCGGGAAAGCGCACGTGCAGGATTTGAAACCGTACGTAGGAATTGAGTAAGAGGGAGGGGAAAATCCGGGCTAGGCGACGTCAACAAGCATTAACCCATAACCGATTTTCTCTGTCCCCAGAGCTTTTCTTTTATTTTTTTCTCTTCGTCTCCTCGCCACCGCCACGACCCAACCCTGACCGGAGATACCGGAGGGCGACGGAGATCCGGAAAAAATGGTAAAATCTTAATTTGGTTCTTGCTTTCCGCACAAACGGCGCATACCCTACACACCGTCCCCACTCTAGGAAACCGACACCGCAGACCAGGCAAGGAGCGACAGCTCCGTGTCGCCGACCTCGTCCACGGCCACCCTCCGGGACTGGCCCGAGGACACAGACGAGAAAGGAGATCCCCGGGCGACCGGACCTGTGTCCCCTCCAGCTCTTTCAAACATAAGCGAGATAGAGACCGAGGCAGGGACATTGGCGGAAAAGATTAAGGCACACCGCCTCCCGGTCGTAGTCATATTAGAACGGCTGGAGGACCTCCTCGAACGGGAAATCCGGAAGTACGGGGGAACCCTGTCGGATAGCGAGGAAGAAGAGGAAAGTACTTCCGAGGAGGTGGAAATAGTGGAAGAGATCGAGCTCATAGGAGCCCAGGGGAAGAAGTCTTAAAGCCCTCCGGCCGCTCCCGCGGAGACCCAGGAGATCAAGGACGCCCTTGCCTATCTAGAGGAGATCGAGGTGGACTCCAACCCGATCTGGGACCCTCTGCGAGGACACCTGCCCCACCTGCGAGCCGTCGAGTACCGAGGCCGGGATTCGTGGCAGATGCGGCGGAGGTGATTCGAGCACTGACGCACCCGAATGGAGGCCAATGCCCAATCGCGATGGGGCTCCGCCACCGGATAGTCGCACCCAGTATCGACATCCGTGAGTTCCCTCGCACCGCGGATGCATCGACCCAAACGGTGGACCTCCCGGAGAAGGCGACAACTCCGGAACCGACCCCAAACGGGAAACTGGAAGGGACCGACCAAGCGGGCCAAAAAAAACTCGGCACCGTAGGGGCCGCTCCCAAGGGTCAGCCGCCCTCAACCCCAGAACAGCCGGCTAGCACACCAGTCGCTTCAACCCCGCGAGGTACAGTAAACCAAGAAGGGAGGCCACAGGAAGAGAGCCAACCACCCACCACCACGCCCTACAGCTGCATCACGCCGCCGGCGACACCGGTAACAACATCAGAGGACCCGTTCATTTTCGCGAAACGCCCACCGAGGCCACGGCCTGATCTGCCACCAGTCCAGCCACCAGCCAAATGGGCGAATACGCCAGTGACGCACCAATCCGCTACCCGGATGTCACAGAACTAACTGGAGGATTCGTGGCCGTGATACCCGGACTTCAACCCGGCACACGGTACGGCCGGTGTTTCAATTATGGCGAGAAGGGCCATAACCGGCGGCAGTGCCCAAAGCCTCGCTGCCAACACTGCCGTAAGTGTGGTTATGCGGGTGTCACGTGGAGAACACTGCACGCCTGCGTAGGCCATGGCCGAGCCGTGATGACCAACCTGCGCGCGGAGCATGGAATGCTCTGGCCCGTGTACTCGCAACCAAACCACCGGAGCCGACGGGAGCGCGCACGGGAGTCCAGAGAAAGGGAAGGTAGACGAACCGAAGCGACCGCAAGCACGACCCGAGCACCCCAGACCGACCAGACGGGAACCAGCTCCGAATCCGGAAGAAAAACCCCGAACTCAGGAGAAGGGGGGTCGGCCAGAAAACCCTTGACCCGCAACCAGAGGCGGGCCAAAGCTAGGGCCATGCGCCGCACGCAGACCATCTCATCCTCAACCCAGGACCCACACAAGGCAAAGGGATAGGGACCCTGGGGACCTGCAGCAGTTATTTCGCAACCTAGCCAAAACAACGTCGTCCTTTTATTGTTTCGGGGGACCTGCAGAGCTAACCCTAGGACCGAACCAGGAATAGCTTACTTCCCTAATGCATATCACGACGAGAATTGCGACAGAAACGGAGCAGGTGAAATCCAGGGGAGGGGGGCTTTGTGCGGGACATTTTCGCTTTTTCTGCCACAAGGCCAATAGATGTCGACTACGGGGTTGGATTAACGACCCTGGATCGCTTCTCGTCGCGCAAATTCACGAATTATTCGAATTATTTTATTATCATTATTATTATTATTATTATTATTATTATCCGGCTTGAACGAGAAAATATTTCTCCAATATTCGAGCGAATAATATTTCGTAGTCCATGTTAAAGGTTTCGCGAGATGAAACTCGAGCGAGTCTCGAATTCGAGAGCCAGCGCCGGAGCTCGCTCGCGTTTGTTTACATTTTTTGTCGTCTTGTCCGTCGCGCGCGGAGAACACTCCGGCGCGCGAATTCCGCGCGATTAATTTTAATGTTTCAGGAACGAAAATATTCCACCGAGGAGTTCGAAAATAAAATTGGTAAGAAAGATTAATTGGAAATGTTCGATTTTTGTACCGGAAAGAAAAATGTGCCCGTTTATTACATATTTTTTAGGTAATTATTGGACAAAGAGTCTCCTGCTAAAAATGAGCTAATAATTTTTCTATCAATTTTTTGTAGCAAATTGAAATAAAAAGAAACAGAGTTCAAGCGTTTAAAAAACTAGAAAAAATTGATAGTGGATGTTGTAAAATTTTCATTATTAGCAAATTCCCTATTTTCAAGAAAGTAATGTGTGTTACAATAATTTTTGTTTTCTTTCGAAACAAATAACATAAATTGTAAATTTTTATTCACTTTTTAGAAGAAACGATAATATGGCATGATTTCATTGAGATGCTAATATGTACAATAATAAAAATTGCTCAATACATTATGTTTATACAAAATTGTCATGTACCATAGCGAAAAGTACAGAACTTGTCCGAATTGTTACGATGTTACCACAAAAGTAATCATTATTCGTATAAAATCCTCTCCATATTCATATTCATCCATATTCATACTCATACAATTATTATTATTATTATTCAATTATTATTATTATTCAATGACACAATTACCATAAAAAACAACCAATCAGTTTAATTTTACCGTAAGTTAACATGGTTTTATTTTGACATGCAAACTTATCTATTTAGTTTTTTAATTACTTGGTGTCAAGTCACAGAGGTATGTCTTTTTATCAGAGATAAACTAAAAAGAAATATATGTGATATGTGGTAGATGCTCACCGACGAAGTATCACCAAACGTTCTTCCTGAACTTTGATGTATCCGTTGAGAGTATCGATAAGGACTGCCTCGGTTTCAAGCAATTCCTCCATGTCAGCGAGCGCGGTATACAACTCTGCGTTTCCTCGGTAAAGGAGTGCCACAAGCCAAATGAGAAAAATACCAATTCCTTCATAATAAGAACGAGACATTTTACTGTCTTTATCTATATAAAAAGAAAAGCAAAATATATACATACATGAAAATGCGAGAAACACTAAGGCAAGTACACATATATTATTATTTATTTTTAACCCTTTAACAGTCACGCCTATTTCTGAATGGCTCATAATTATTTCCTCCGGTATTACGTCTAAAAACGAGCTGAATACAAATGAATAAAGAACGAGCTGAAAAGCTCGATTCTTTAAAAAACCTAATTTTTTTCCATACAAAAAATATACTCGCTCTTTCAGTGTTTTGTACGCACTGATAACTGTCGAATTTTTCGTGGCAAGGTTTAACCTTGTCACAAAAAAATTGACACGGCGCTCAGTCGCCCACAGTGCACGAAACACTTATTTCGAGGGCGAAAGCGATGGAGGGCCGAATTATTTGATTATTGAAAACAATCAATTAATTCTTTTGGCATTTTTTCATTACACGAACTATAAATTGATAACGAATAAGAAAAAATTGAGTAAAGAACGAGCTAGGAAGCTCGATTCTTTAAAAAACCCAATTTTAGGGCGCTCACTGGTGCACAGTGCACGAAACACATTTCTCGCACTCATGAGAGAGCGAGTAGATTTTTTGTATGGAAAAAAAATTGGGTTTTTTAAAGAATTGAGCTTCCCAGCTCGTTCTTTACTCAATTTTTTCGTATTCTTCATCAATTTACAGCTCGTGTAATAAAAAAATGCCAAAAGAATTATTTTATTATTTTCAATAATCAAATAATTCGGCCATCCATCGGTTTCGCCTTCAAAATAAGTGTTTCGTGCACTGTGGGCGACTGAGCGCCCTGTCAATTTTTTTGTGGCAAGGATAAACCTTGCCACGAAAAATTCGACAGTTATTAATGTGTATCAAACACTAAGAATGCGAGCAGAATTTGTTTTTGGAAGAAAAGTGCTTTTTTTAAGAATTGAGCTTCTCAGCTCGTTCTTTATACTTTTTTTTAAATTTAGAGGTTCTTACGAATACTTTATTATTATCAATTAGTATTTATCCATCTATGCATCGTTTTCGGCCTCGAATCTGCCCTCATCCTATTTTAGAATTAATCCGAAAAAATAATTTTTTTCGAATACTAATGCTTTAAGGAGGTTGGGTGTAGCTATTTGTAAATGGCGAAAATAAATGAAGTTTTACGTGTTAAAAGTATAGGGAATCGAAATTTGTTAAGGACACGATGAAAATTTGAAATAACCTTCTTTG
>JAPYYW010006699.1:0-10679 GCA_030522545.1 Cremastinae sp. A BG-2022a
AGAAACACTGAACTATTCACTTTTCGGATTATTGAAAATATTCCGAACTGACACTCAATTGAACTCGTCGAATTATTTCTACGAAATGTTTTTCGGTACTGAACTATCTAGCGAGACCCGACACGTCTTACCCCGACACTTTATACCGGCTTACTGATTCCAAATGAGTCGAAAAATAAAACAATTAAGACCATGTTCGGTTTTTCCCTCGACCTCGACCGATCACCATGGAAACAATAATGATTGAGGGATTAACGAATATTTGAAAATTTTTTTCCTCGTTTCGCTCGACGAATTTTCTCTCTCTCTCTTTTTTTTAATGTTTACGATCCCCAAACTATTCAGGTATATTTTACCACGTCTGAGACTCGTTCGTTAAATACTGGAGATTCGCAAAATTTTAAGAATTTTTTTTCGATTTTTGAAGCACAAGCAAAAATGTGGTCGCTTTTTTCTTCTTGACATGTTTAAATTGATATTTTGCTGTTTTTTTAGGCGCATACTCTATATAATTTTGTATAATGCGCTCTATTCCGGTGAATCGATTAAAGGTGCCATGTCTTTTTTAATGCAGGATAATTATTAGTAATTATGTATAAATTTCGGTTCATATTAATTATCAATTAAGGAAGTTCCTGCACTGTAGGCAGTTTCAAATAATTTTCCTAATCATAATGGGAATAGTCAAATCATCAGATTAAATTTTTTAAAGATAATTTTTTGAAAAACCATGTGAACGTTTTTCAACAAATTCTACTAAAATGTTAAAAAAATGTGATAAGGTTTTGTCGTTTGATAATTGAGACATTCAGTATGTTAAAAATTACAACATTAATATCGATTCTCATGAGGAGCTAAAAACATTGTGTTTTTCAATTTTTTAAATGTCTCAATTTTTACGCAGTGAAACTTGTTTTAATTTAACACATACTTGCGCGCGATGCTGAGAAGCGTTTATTCAACCTTTTATGAAAATATATATTAAAATTTCTTTCATGCAAGAACCACCTTAAGATAGTTTTATTATACGTTACTAAATGATATGATGATATGATAAAAATGGTTGTTGATAGAATTTCTTAAAAATGTGTGTAGATGTTCTTTAACATGGTATTAAAGTGTGTATGAAATTTAAAAGATGAGCTTCGCCATCTGAAATCGAGGTATTTATTATTGAGTCATAATTTTATTTATAACTTTCCATAAGAGCCTTAAAAATTATGATTTTAAAAATTAAATATCTTGATTTTTAAATGGTAAAGCTTTCTAAAATGTTTCTTCAATTTTTTATACAATATCAAAGAAGGTTTATCCAGTTTTGTTTAAAAAATTTGTACAAAAGAATTTTAACTGATGATTTTAATTTTAGATTACATGGCAAAGAATCTTTTCAACGACAATTTATTTTGCTTCTATTTCCACTTTCAATCGTAGAATGTAAGGAATCTCTTTTATCCGTAATATTATAAAAATTAAATTTTGTAAGTTGCATCAAATTTTTAAAATAGTTTCTTTATTTTATTTTTAAAATATGGAACGATAATTATTGATTTTCAGAGGAAGTGTTATCGATTATTGAGTTCAACCTTGTTTAAACTGTAACTTATATAAGTTTAAGTTCATTTCAGAACAAAATCAATTATTGGGCCAACCGTGGTATTTCTAACTACTCCACGTTTCAACTCTTGAGAAAGGATATCCGAAATGAGATCATGTTATATTTAGATTACTCCTAGCCCTGTCGAGATCAATAGTCTATTTATAATAATTTCCATGAATTAAGACGATTTATCGGAATTCGAACTTCTTATTTCACTTTATATGATTTCATCTGACTACAGAAAAAAATTCTTACTTTATAAGTTAACATTCTCATTTTTTAAAAAGAATTGTATTGTTAATAACCAGATAAATGCAATTGTATTGATTTTTAAAGTTGCACTAATATGAGATGAGATAAAAGATAAATCTTATTATAAAAATAGAATTACACTAATTATAATATTACGTTTTTAGATGATGTTCATTTTAATTAAATTATCTACTGAATATTTCAGAATATTTTAGTTCTGATATATTCAGTACGTAATTGTCATTTATGATAAAATCTACAATTTTCTTACTATGAGTGTACTTGAGCAAAAATTAACGAAAAATAGAATGTAAGTATACAGTATATTTTTGAAAAATGTTTAAAAACTCTAACAATGCAATTAACCTTTATCTTAATAATGATTGTATATTAACAATTAATTCTTACAATCCAGATGAAGAAAAAGAAACAAAAAGAATTGCAAAACTTTTCGTTGAACTAATTATTTAAAAAAAAATTAAATTTGCCATATTCGAGTTATCCTGCTCCATTCGCAAAATTTCAAATCGGTGGAATTGTTAGCAAAGTTTTGTGCATTCCGAGCAGTAACGAAACTTTCATACTTATGTGCAGTACTCGTGCCTAGATATTATATTATGCATTTGTATGTACTGGCTGCTTGACTCGTCGTCACAATGTCTCACAAGAAAAGTAAAGAAATAAGAGAGAAAAGCATGAGCCACGAGAGAAAGAGAAAGAGAGTACGTGTACGTGCCAAGTGCTTGGCGCACGTGAGGTGCTGGATACGACTTTAAGATCGATTCCGCGAATTTTCTCTCACACATCATTTGAAGAGGCTAACATACTTCGCATTTGTATTATTTTACGATTTTCCCCTAACTTGATAAATCATTTCGCCGTAAAAAAATTCTGATTCGATTATCCTTTCCCGCACAACTTTTCGATAAAATATCAGTTCCAATTTTCTGCTTTATCCAAAAGAGAAAAAATATTGACTTATAATTTAAAATACGTATTCGTAACAAAAAATGTCTTTATTAAGGAGGTCGTGTTGATATGAGTGTAATTAGATAAAAATATATCTTTAAAAAAATATATGTTGTAGAATTATAGTAAATGTTTACAGAAAAAAAATTATATGAGTCATCGATCATTTGAATAAATCATTTGAATTTTTAATTTTAAATATGCAATTGTAAGTTCTCATGGTGGAAAATGCTCTATATATTTATTGAACAGAATTTACGAAATAATCAATGATTAGACAGCTAAGATAAACGACAGCTTTTAAAAAGACAACTTTGATAAACTTTGTAATTAATTACAAAAGATTTTATAGAGTTGTAAAAAATGTAAGTTATACAAGTAATCCGATATTTATTTTAAACACAAATAAAAGAAAGTTAATGAAGAAAAACACGTTTATATTCCATAATAAAAAAATAATTAACGTCCGAATAAAAAAAAAAAAAGAAAATTGAAATCGTGATACAATGGAGAATTTTCGAAGTAAATCTCGCGTTTCGCGATAAATTGACGTGTCGTGGTTTGGAACGGATATAGAACGGGGGAAGGAAGGAATGATGAAGAGAATGAGAAGAAAAAGGAAGATCGAGTGTGCCCGAGGGGAGGGGGGGGGAAGTGGGGTGTATGGGACAGCGTAAACGATACGAGATTCGGGGGTATCCTGGCCATAAAGGATACGGCCTCCATTTTAGTACAGCGGGGAATCCTCGTGTGAAGGTAAATGCACGGTTTCGGGTGGAAGATGGAAAGATAGAGGCGCCGAGTAACACGGGACAGGGTTATCGAGACGGATAGCTTTTCGGAACATTGAACGCATCCTGTCCGGCTAAACATTCTCTGCCGCTGGAACGACGCTGCCGATCGCCGCCAGAGAGAATTCACGTTTCCCAGGCAAATTCTATTTTGGCCGGCAGGATCGTAACGCGCGTGTTCGTGCGCCGACCAGGAAACCTCCGTTTGTCACTGTAATGGTTACGTTAAAGCAGCCTCGGGATATGTCCCGCCGGAATTTTCACCAATCCCTTCATCGGAATTTTGATTTAGTTTTGCCACGGTCTCAGAAATATCGGCGCATTAAATGCCGAACAATGCGATACGAAAAACTTGCTTATACGTCCGATGAACTTCCCGAAATACTTTTCCCGTCGATCATTCTTCTCATTTTACGAAAAGCTCCGCATAGTTGGAAATTAAAAAAAACTTATGAAACAGTAATCCTGTTCAGTTTTTATTCGAATCCTTATTTATAAAGTAGAACTGTCACGCTTAGAATGAAATAGACCTTCCGAGATTCTGATTGGCTCTCAAAAATTTATTTTTGTTTCGATGGTTAAAGAACTGACAGATTCTCAAAACGTCAATCTTTAACCAAAGTTAGCACGCGCGAAGCACGTATTCCATTTAAGTTTTAAAATACAATAAGAAATCATAAAGTAAAAAAAAAATAATGGTATTAAATATTATGTATAAACTGTTAGGATGAATTAATGTACAAACAAGAAAAGATTTTAATGGACAATCCAGTTAATGTCTTTTGAGCTGTCGTTAAAAAGTATTAAACGTTTTTTATGATGTTTTTTTTTCAGCGTGCTCTTCATCGTTGTAATTAGAGAATGCTATAAAATAGAGTGTTGATTTTTTTAAATGAATGAAGTATATATTAAAAATTATTGTAATCAATATTGAAATTTTCAATTAATAAATTTTAGTGATATTATATTAATTTAATCTAATATCTAATATTATAATAATTATATTGGAAATTTAATTTATATTATTATAAATATTATTATTAAATAATATGCAATAATATTATATTATAATTGTTATAGTAGAAATTTATTAAATAGCTGTTTTTATTGAAAAATCTATTTATATACAGATTTAGGTTATATTTCATTATTGCTATTTATCGTTAATATATACTGAGTAGAAAAGGTCTACAACTTCACGATGTTACTGTCCTAAATGTATAATTCAAAATGTTTAATCAATATGATAAATAATTTTTGTAAAGGCTTACTTCATGAACAATACAATTGCTTTTCGAATATAAAGACAGAATCATATTGTTCGCAATGACTATAAGTGCATGTTTCAAATCGAATTTTCAATTATATATATAAATATCCTTGTTTAAAATTTAGTAAGGACAAATTTTTATAGATTTTATAGTTGATGAGTATATTTTTTTTATCTTTTCATGCCAAAAACTATACATTCCTCTTTTAATTCAAATAATTGATAAGAACTCTTATACGGAGAGAAATTATATACAAAAAATTACTGAATGTTCGAAAGGTGACAGTGCATTCTGAAAATTTTGAAACTGTTACCTGAAATGTTACAAAAAAAATAATTTTTCGTATAAAATTCTCTTTGTAAAAACTCTAACAAAGAGAAAGAAGAAAGATTGATTTCGACAAGTGTTCTACAAAGTATCATGAGCAGAGGTGAGGGTGCGAGAGTGATTCGATCCATCCTGTGGCGCCCTCCGTGGATTCAACGAGAGGTGCGATTACTCTCTCGGTGAATGTATCCGTGCGTGAAAAATTCTTGCCAACATCGTGAGACAATACTTGCCATCGGGGCTCGCGAGAAACTTTCTTATACCCTTTGGAAAAAAGTTTTTCTATCTTTATTTGTTACTTGTTTTCAATCTCACTTTTTCTATTCATCAGATTTATTTCCCCTGATTGACGTTTTCTTTATTTGACTTAAAATATAAAATCATTATATTGCTATGTAAAATCCAATAGGCCAGTATTTTTTTTCATTGTATCTTGTTTCTTACTGAGATGTTAATAAAAAAAATTAAGTATCTAGATATCATAGAATTTTTTAAATTTAAAAACATGTTTAAAAATTGTTATTTTTTGGTTTTTTACGCAAATAAAAATGTAGTAATAAAACTCCAATTATCATGTATTTATATTTATTGTTGTATTAGCCAGAAATTAAAGTTAAACATTTAAATTTTGAAAATGATTACATTCGAAACCTTCACATGATGAAAATACATAAAATGAGTAATACCTCCAATATGTGAGCAAATTCTTAAAAAAATATAGCACATTATATATAATTCCTCTTATAAGTAGAATATACGTATAGTATTCTAAAAACGTACATTCCATAAATGACATTCGAGAACATAAATATTAAATTGAGGTTCCATTCTGAAAACCTATATATAGTCAAGTGTTCAGCAACCGAAATATATGCAAGACGAAAAACGTCATCTTCTTTTATACCCGAAATGAATTTCTGAAGTATTGAAATTTAATTGTGAAAATTCTCGAATATAATTCCATTAAACCAAATTATCGAAATTTTTAAAATATAAAAAAAAATGGAAAATGAAAAAGTTGAAGCCGGCTTTAAGGTAGTCCTATCGCTGCAGACTAGTCAAAAGTCATTTGCAACTAATTCATGTAATTTACGAAAAAGTAGAGATCATTATAAAAATAGAAACGAATAAGAAAATTTATGTATTGTCAATAAAATTGAAATTTTTATTTACCAGTAATTGCAACATTAAAAACTAATCATGAACGGTTTGAGTAGTACTCGAGGTTACTAACCTCAAACTTTCAAAACATCACGTAATCGAAAAAGTATACGTTGCTTTCCAAATTAAAAAAAAAGGTAATTTGCAAAATTTTTTTTTGAGAAAACCAAGATAGGAAGATGTGCACACTCATCGAACAAAATTGATAAAGAAAACTTGAAGATGCACAGAAAATATGTGTAAATTGTAAGCACGTTTGAATTCGGCGATTGATATATCCGTAAAATATTCGAGCAAATATATGATTAACAACGATTTAAAAAAAAAAAAGGTCGATAACCTCACTTTTTCTTCTAAACGATAAGATTCCTAGAATAAACTTTATTTAAGTTCCGTTTTTCGCAAAAACCGTACAATTAACTATAAATATATTCGTTGTTCAAGTGAGCGGAAGTAAGAATTTTCGTATCCTCATTATGCTTTGATAACGAAAATGAGAGATTTTCAATAATTAATTTCTCGGCAATGAAGTCGATGACCTATCCTGAAATTTAGCAGGAAGCTTATCATTTATAAGAACTAAAGCCTCAGACGAATTATTTTAAAAAAATAGGACTATATACCTTAAAAAAAATAGTTTTTCGAAATTAGTCGAGAAACGAACAAATACATTTCACAGGACCACTCTGATAGAATATAATATATATTATTAAAAAACGTATCCATTAGCTATCCAGGAGCATTAAAACTTGAAGTTTAATCCGAATGAGCGGAACGAGTTCGGCCGTACGCCTCTCCATTCCGGGAGAGTTTCTTTCCTCCCCGTACGACGAACGGCGCGACGCTCGGCATTTTTTTCCTCTCCTTATTTTTTATTCCCCCTTTTGCAGAAGCCGAGTACACTCCACAAAGTCGAGAGAAAACTTAACCGAGGCGTGCTCCCTATTTTCGCTCTTTTCCTCTCTCTCTCTCTCTCTTTCTCTCTCGTTCTTCCTTCCACTGTCAATTCCCAGTAATGGAGCTGCGGAGCTTTTAAGTCTTTATCTACGTTATGTACGCGCAGATATGTATTTCGCGGCGTGTGCATGTACGCTCTTGGATCCGGGTAACGAGACGGAGGTATAAAACCGGAAAGGGAAGGATCACGAGAGACGAGCCGTTACGCTGGAACTCATTGTTCGGGAACGTTAGCGAGGAGAGAGAGAGAGAGAAAGTTAAAGAGAGAAAGAGAGAGAGAGAGATGGAGATAGGGTGACGGACCGAATGAAAAAGCCGGCGGTTATGGGTAAAAGCCGCAAGAGCCGGGACAAGAGTCCCGCTTCGGTCGCTCTCGACGTGTGTGCACCGACATTCGCCATCTCCGACTTTATTTCTCGTCGTTCCTGACGAATTGAACCGATCGAATACAGAGATTCTCTTTCTTTCTTTCTTTCTTTTTTTCTCTTTCTCTCTCGCGCGATCCAATGTCAGCTCATTTTCGTGATTGGTGTCCGCACAGCACGCTCGTGGGAATCTTTGACTCTCGCATTATACGCCACACTGTCACACGCCGGATCATTGTACGTGTACGCCGGTGAGGAATAATGGCAAAAAAGTCAATAAATTGGATCGCACACTTGGGTTTTCGACTCGCGGAAAATTCTGAACGTTTTTCAGTATACCGTTTTTTTTTCTCTCTCTCTCTCTCTCGCTCTCTTGGTGATATTCTGGCTAGATGAATAAAGAGGAAGACACTCGGAATGCTTCTGCTGGATAACGATCCTTTTTCCTCCTCGACGTCCCCGCGATTCAGCTCGAATAAAACTGATTGTGGCTAAAGCACCCGCGTGCAGTCCATTGTTCCGATCAAAGTTCCGAATAGTTAATTAATTTCACGAGAGTCACATTCTTCTCGACGGATTCCCCTTTCGAGGACCGTAAAGTTAATAACCTACTTTGCCTGCTCACCGTTGCTTTTTTGAATTTTAATCATTTTTTTTTATCAAGAGAGCTATTATCAGGAATTAAAATTGAAAAAAAGAATTCCATTCTGAGTAAGTAGGTAAATGGAAAATATATGTATTTTGTTTTTAAGGAGATATATTGACGAAAGTATGGAAATTAATTGTTGCTAATGATTTCTAGTCTCAAGATGTAGAATATTAATTCAATTGCTTGATAGCTAAATTTCAAGTATTATTACCAAAAAAATAAGCGAAAACTACCTTGTCAAAGTATGTTCGACGTAAGCCCAGAGTCTTATGAGACACCATTAGCACATACTTTTTTATTAAATATAAAAATATATTTAGAGTGAATCTTCTTCAAACAATCTAAAATATCTTACATGTTCGGTAGCGTGTGTAAGATTTAATTATTTACTTTTCAGTGAATTATTTAATTATAATATCGGATATGACACTTGTATATCCGTGAGTAAATTTAAGTTAAATTACAACCTAAAAATAAAAATCCCTTTTTACCTATGTGTATTAAATCAACTTGAAATTACGAATCTAGTATATTTAGTATATAGAAGATATTTATTCAATCTGAAAGCTAATTTATTTAAACCTCATTTAAAAGTAAACCAAATAGTATCTCATTTGACTAGTACATATCATTAAAACCTCGCTCCTTCAAAGTTTCCAGTAATATGAGATACAACTAATATACAACTATATATTGATTATTATTATATAACTACATTTTTTAATTCTGTTCATTATAACAAAAGTATTAAATATTTCGAAAGTAAAATATATTTAATACTAAAATCTCAAAAAAAGTTATTGCGATTAAAATTCCAAATAATTAATTAATTTCATGAGAATCAGATTCTTCTCGATAGACTCCCCTATCAAGGACCGTATTTTTTTTATATAAAATTTTTTCTTTTATAAGAGTTATTATCAAGAGTTTACATTTTTATTAAATAAAAAAAGAATTCTACTTTCAGTAAGTAGATAAATTAAATATAATATATTTTCAAAAGTTCCTGGTGATATACAGATAAAAGTGTAGTAGAGCAATTATTATAAAAAAATACAACTCAATACTTATTATTACATAACTAGAATTTTACATTCATTATAATAAAAGTATTAAATATTTCAGAATAAAAATATATATTTAGTGTTGAAATCTTCAAAAAAAAAAATTATTCTGAACACAGTTTCGAATAGTTCATTCACGAGAATCACATTTTTCTGATAAAATCTCCCATTCGAGGGCTATATATAGTTATTGACCTAATTTATTCCCTGCACAAAGACTTGCTTCAATTTCAAGAATTATTTTCGGTCAGGACTATTATTATCGTTCTTCTCAATGAGATATAAAAAAAACTGTCTCTGACTTTTATTTCTGGAGATCCCTGAAGAATAAGGATCCTTGAAAGTGTCGTACTCACGACATGAATGAATTATTCACGAGCCACCGAACATGTTGACGAGTTGAACAATACTTATTGGATTATAACAGTGGCTAAATTGCGGCAATTAAAAAAATTTCCTCAAATAGCCGAAAACAGTGACAATATTATATTGCTTCGAGAGAGATTTCGCGTGTACGAATATATAATTTTCAGTGATATAAATATAATGTATATTTTGGGGACAAGCGGTGAACGTCATCATTTTAATAAAAATTTACTTTCATGTGATATGTTTGGCAACGTTGTGGTTGATATTTATGTACACCTGAAATTTTTAGCCTCATCTTAACCTTCAATTTGAGAAAGAAACGATGTGCCAAGCGTCCTGATAACTACAGCCAATTGGACTAAATAATTTAATACTAGCCTTATGGGAATCTCTTACACTGAAAACAGATTTAGTTGAAAATATTTCGTCAAAACAGCACTTGATTATTTGAAATAATTAAGCTTCAGTTAAATAAATCAAGAATTTAGTTCAATTGTAGTTCAATAATATTTAGTTCAATAATATCATTGAACGTATCGAAACAAATATTTTGTTGAATCAACCGAATTTCGTTTTCAGTGACCTTTTTGAATAAAAAATTACATTTAAAATACTCAGCGATTAGATGAACTCCGTATTAAAAGCTCTATCTATAAATAAAACTTTGAGGATTTCATTTCAATCATAAAAAAGTAGTATCAACGAATGTTTGGAGGATATATTACAAGTTAAAATCGACAAAAAGGCTGTTACGTCCTGAAAATTTAAAAATTATTTTTCGCGCATGAAACGACTGCACACGCTACAACGTCAGCGATCTCCGATCGCTCGACGGCAGGAAAGATTTCTCGGAGTGCAGTCATTTCTCGACGCGCTTTGCATGGCCTGACCGGATGATCATGTT
>JAPYYW010006700.1:0-12070 GCA_030522545.1 Cremastinae sp. A BG-2022a
TCGAAAAAAATTCGTGTTTACGCATTTCGTGTGAAAGAATATCCTCTCCAAATTTGAACGAATTTTTATTATTTCGTTATAACTATCGAAACCCCTTAAGAGTAAGCTTGAGTTGCAGAATGTCGGATGAAGAGGACAAAAGTAATGCGTTTCATCTTACAAGAGCGGTCTTGTTTGAATATCTGTACAGATTTTCCCAAACAAAGTCATGCACGTAAATTCCTTGAAATTTTTTCATATCTGGATACGAACTGTGCAGAACGTTGTCCGAGTCCAAGTTTGCTATCAGATCCGACTTGTTCGTGTAATTTCTGTAGCCGATCGCCCACGTCTTCCATCTTTTTCCGACCTCAATTTTACGACCAAGTACATTTTGTACTCCCGTATTTCTTAAATAGTTGATGGCTAATCCTCGAAACATTGTTTTGTTAACGTTGGAATTTAGTTGCAACTTTGAAAATAATTTTAATATTGACATGGACAGCATTCTTTGTCAAATAATGTTGTTGTAACGCACGATCGCGACACTACTGATGAGCAAATCGTTTTGCTTCTGCGTTCTCGCTAAGTAATGTATTGCAAATTTTGGCTCCCGTTGAATTTTATTATACAATGTACCTCATCGGACATAGAACAAAAATGTTGAGGCGGCTGTATACGCTACACGAAATTTTACGAATTTTTTAGCATTTTAAATAGATTTTTTATCTCATATTTTAGTATATGAAAGAGCTACCGATACAATTCAACCGCATCGATATACAATTCTTTAAGCTGTTCCAAATTACAAATGCAAAATTATAATTTATTCTCCAAGAGACACGCATTTCATCGCGAACGTGACTTTTCGGAGTTATAAAGTATAGATACTGCGCTGTCTCAAGATAAGTACAGTCAGCATTATCATTACTGAAATACAAATTATATACACTTATAGTTGAAAATTCGTGTATGTACCTATGTATAGCATATGTAATGCTGCATATTATACGTACATATGGTAAAGAATATTCTGAGGAAAGGATCTATTACAGCAGTCGATATTAACGGTTTTTGACGTGCCCCCCGCCGGATATGCTCCTCCTCCTCCTCTTCCCCCCCCCCCCACCGCGCGGTTACGTTATCGACACTACAATAACACGCTATATAGCTCTCACCGCCCCTCCCCTTCCGCACAATCCTATTTTCATATCTTAAGGTGTTTCGGTACACATAACGGAAATGATAAAAATTCGTTCACATTTGGAGAGGATATTCGTTCATATGAAATGCACAAACACGAATTTTTTTCGAATTTTAGTCTACGTATTTTCCGATTAATTGAATCATGAAATATCATTTTTTAGATAATACTTTACTTTTAGATAATACTATACTTTCCGTGTATAAGAATGTAACTTTAACACTTGATTACTCGAAAACAATGTAGACGATTTTTTTTTCTGAATTTATATAAATTTCTTTAGTGAAAATTTCGATTCCCTATACTTTTAACATATAAAACTTCATTTATTTTCGCCAGCTGTACCGAAACCCCTTAATATAATATTATATTATTATCCCTTGGCTTTTTTTTCTCCCTCCTTGTTTCGCGCATCGCGAAAAAATTTTTTCCTCCTCGTCAAATCCAATTAATTTTTTACGTCGATCTCGCTCATCGCCTCCGATTATCGCGCGCTCGCTTCGAAATAATAATAAAAGTGTCATTTATTCGAAGAAGCACTTATTTTCTTTTTGGACCGAACGGATAAGATAATAATTCGCTTCGGACGTGTCTTGGGAGCAATTCGTCATATTGAGCCGGGCATACGACTAATTAATACACGCGGATCTCGCGCTCGGGGCGTATACGACGAGATGCGCGACGAGTGTGCAAGCACGAGACGAGCTTTTGCTGCATTTATATATACTTATATATATTGGGGGGGGGGTGGGAGGGAGGGGGGGGGACTCTCTCACTGACGAGAGCGAGAGCGCCGCGCGTTCCCTCATCGTCACGATATTATATACCTCTTCTCTGGCCAATACACACGTGGTTACATATATAATACTATACACACAGTATAGTAATAATCCACCAATATATGTGCGTTTGGTGTATAACATGCGCGCATTTTCCTACAACGACGACGAGAGAGACTTGTTCCTTCCATCATAGAAATTATTTATCTGTGCTGCCAAACGAGCCTCATCCTCATCCTCTCGTGCATATCACTGAAAACGAAATTTGGTTGATTCAACAAAATATTTGTTTCAATACGTTCAACGATATTATTTTGCAAATTGAACTGAATTCTTGGTTGATTTGACTGAAGTTTAATTATTTCAAATAAAGAAGTGTTATTTTGACGAAATATTTTTCAACTAAATTTGTTCTATCAGCACCAGTGCGTGTCCTGCTCTTCTCGATTCGACGCATCTATACGCATATACCCTCTCCAATATTCAAAACCAATTAATTCTCCTTATTAATTATTATACCTAAATTAATTCTCTAATTACCTAATTAATTCTCATTATTCATCCCCGCTTCCTTAGCAAATATAGACTTTTCAATTTCTTTTTTTTTCTTCAAATTCAATCATATTATCAGATGAAACATGTTAAAAAATTTTCGGATTATTCTTTCTAGATAATGAACATTTAGTCTTGGTTGATGGTATGCATCAAATTGAGCAGTGTTTAAATGGGAATCTCTCATTCTCCAAGAGACTGCACGATGTGCATATAACACACGTATATGAGACAAGGTCGAGGTCGTTATATAACAACGTAATATTAACGTTAAGGAGAGAAAGACGAGAAGAGAGATATCCGCATGTTTCCGTAAAAAAAAAGCAAAGTGAAAAGAAGAAGCGACGTCACACGCGATTCCATGATTTGCGATATACATATATATTTATATACATAGCATATATCGTATATGTAACGCAGTTTCACCGACGCTGGCGTGGAAAAATCTTTTTTTTTTCCTAATTTTTCCGAAAAAAATTGTACATTAAAAAAAAATTTTACATAAAAAAAAAATTTTACATAAAAATTTTTTTTTTTGATTATAGAAAAATGCGCTGGAGACGTGTTGCACTGTCGGAAATTATCTTGATGGACCTGGCAGGTAAAAATTACCGGTGAGTACATATGTATATTGGAACAAAATGCTTGTATATATGGTGTATTTGTATAAATTAGTTTTTATTATAATAGTTAAGAGGCATGTTAAAGGTGAGAGGGAGTATAGGAGCTTTTGTTCGAAAAATAAAATAAAAAGCAAGGAAAATATAAAGGGGAGATTCGTGACGCGAATTAATATGCATATTGACGAGGTTATATACCGTGGAAAAATAGGATACGGCGTGTGGTATATACGGTTTGTTCCTCGGTGGCCCAAGGCTGCCGCTGCTGAAAAGCTTTCCCTCCGCGGGCCGGAACAAAATATATGGCGAGCGCGGTGTGATGGAAACGCAGCCCGCCGCCGCCGGGCGGCCAATATACAGCAACGCTATACCTCCGCGAGAGAGTAACATGCAAAATAGAAGAAACTTATTTCATATTATTATAACCCGCAAGTATTTCAACTTCGTAAAAATAGTCAACCTTGATCCACTCTTATTGCGCTTGCTGCTTCGTCAAGACTGCATGCATTTTATGAACTTTTTGCTGCGCCCCTCAATTCTTCTTCTTCTTTTTTCCTGACACTTATTGCCTGAGTCTTATACCAATATAAGTTAAATCCGAAATATATAAATATATATAGGTTTAACATTTAATTGAAAGAACGTCTGAGAAAAATAATAACAGCCGGAATCAGGAAAGTACGTGCATAAATAAACAAGTTGCGATCGGAGTGATGAGAACAACGAACAACGCGCGGGCATTAACCCCTCCCTTAAAAACATTCCCGAATTTATCACGAAACAAACTTTTCGCTATAGAGATTTTATTCCTCATCTCTTTTACGTCTATACTTATCTCCGCATAGACAAAAAATATGTGTGTATGTTGAACATGTACGTATATATATTGTATGCGCAAAAAAAAACGCGTCCAGAAGCGGGTCAATGACCCGGAATGAAGCATTCTGACAATCTACTCGGTGTAGCTTATTTCATATATACCTATAACAAAAATTTCTCATCCGCTACTCCAAATCGTGCTTGATCGACATTATTGTTTGTTGCCACGAACAATGTACATACGAGTATATCAAAGGACGAACAAATTTTTTCTCGCGGTCTTTCAAACTTATTCAAAGACTCAACATTAAACATTTTATTGACATGGAATAATGGAGAGCAGCGTGTGTTTATGTTCTGTTTAAAATAAGGTATAAAAAATCAAAAGGGGGAAAATGTTTAATAAATTGTCGTCGAGCTCCTCGAATAAAATGAAATCGTGTTTCCTGCCCCCCTCTCATTTTCTCCATTTGTTCCGTCGTCATATTGGCGTGTATATATAAGTGTAAAACTTTGCGTTTTTTACTTTCCTTGTTTTTTATCCGCCTCCACCAGCTGGTTATTCGCGGAATATATAAGAGTCCCCTAGGAGTAAAAGGAGAGAGGGCGGCAAAGGGAGCTCGTTTTTAATTAAAATTTATATACAGCGAGTCTCTGAAACTCGAGAAGTCTCGGCGTTACGACGAAGAAACGAATTCAGTAGAATATATGGTTAGTTTGACTTTTGTCAATGACACAGAAAAAATATATATTTTTTTATAATTATTGCATGTTTTGTTTGTTAATCGAAATGAAATGAATACCTACATATACACGGCGGATAACCGATAGTCTCATATTGGCTCCCAGTTTTTCGTTATATACGCACAGTATACATCTATATTATACTGATAGTTTCAATTCGAATTTAAGATTTATTTCTTTTTATTTTTATTTTTAAGAAAACGTGCGTTCTTTCTCCCATTTTGTCCGAAGTTGCGATGAGCGCAGTGGATGTTTGTCGCACGACACTGCACTGAGAACAGATTAAGTTGAAAAATATTTAGTTAAAAATATTTCGTCGAAATACTTGTTTATTTGAAATAATTAAACTTCAGTTAAATCAACCAAGAATTTAGTTCAATTTGCAAAATAATATCGTTGAACGTATCGAAACAAATATTCGCAGCATGTAGTGTATAGCTATATGGTACATCCGATCGTATATACATATAAAGTGTTTGAAAGTATCGGAGCAGACAAATTCTCGCCGATGAGGAGTCTGCTGCTGCTGCTGCGGCCGGGTTACGACGAGAGCGATTGCCTCGAGTCTCCGACATCCCATTCTCGCGCTCTACTCGTCGTCTATATATACATATATATATACATCGAATACACCGTTGTATATTCAACTCATCTCTTCAACATGATGCGTGCCGTGTTGTTATTGTACCATATCTCGATATGTCCTCCATATATATTATTTCTCAACCGACAGAATTGGGTGCGCGACCGAGGTGTGACTTTGGAGATCGCCCAAATTAAGCAACGCTGTCCACGGACAGTACTGCGATGGGTGACCGCTCGCGCATCAAATTTCCGAGCTAGAGACGGGTTTTTCTGGGTTCTCGGGGTAGCATGCTTCGGGAAAAGACAGAAAAACATCGTCGACTGTATCGACACGGGTTTTCCGCAGTTTCCCCGTGGTCCTAGTGCGAATGCGTTACAGGGTTAGGGAGTAAGTCGGCTGCGGACGCATTTGAAAAGTGAAGAAAGAATAAGATAGAATAAAAAAGTGGAGAAAACAAAAAAAAATGGAATTTGAAAAATGGAGGAAAAAGAGTGGTACCAATAATAAAGATGGAAAATAAAAGGTATAAAAAACAAGAAATTAAAAAACATGAAGGATTAATTGATGGAAGATTGTAAAAACCCTACAGGGTGTGCAATTAAAACTCATTAATAATAATATATTATTTCTAATCGCTCGCTTTATCTATCCTCTTTCAATCGAACAAATGCATTCTGCTGCACACACGTGACACAATATAATATATATAGGCATTGACTCGTCTCGGTTTTTCAAATATCCTGCTTACACTATACTTTTTTTTTCATAATTGTTTTCTCACGAACGAAAATTCTGTTTGAAAAAAAAAATGATTAACTCGTTTGCAAACTTTCTCCTCGCCGTATGAATAAAATTTGGAGAACTATACTATATGAGAGCGAGATAAGGAGTGAGAGAGAGAGAAAGAGAGAGAGAGAGAGAGCAAGATGATCCTTCGGATTCGTCTGGCCGAGGTCCGCGCGCGCGGGGTGTGGGGCTGGAAAACGGGGTTGCCGGCGAGGTGGCGCCCTCCCTCTCGCCTTCGATCGACCCTCTCGCGTGTCTCTCCCTCTTTTCCTCTCTCTCTCCTTTTCTCTTTCTCCTGGATTTCTCGAACACGCACCCACACTCGCGGGAAGACCCCCCGCCGCGCGCGGATAGAAAAACTTGTAGCGCGACCTGTGCAAGCTTTGTACTTGATCGTCCGTGGCCGTTCTGTAGTCCGTTGCACGTCGCAGAGGCGAATTTCGAGGGCGCAAGGGGGCCGCGGGCGGCCTCCCAGTGGCGGCGGACGCGCGAACCGCCAGTCGTCACTCGGTCACCCTACCGTACGCAACCACTTTTTTTTTCACTCCGACAGACACTGCGTGTCTCGTCTTCTTGTATTATATCCAAGTGGTACGTATTATATCGTCATCGTCACACCGTGCCCCCGTCTCATCTCTATCTCATCACCATCCTCATTATATTTTTTACATCAATTTTCCCCAAAATCCAAACCCCCGTGCCCCCCTCCCTCTCTCCCTCTCTCTCTCTCTCTCTCTCTCTTACACACACCATATATATATATATATATACATACTTTTTCTTTTACCTATTTTTGCTTCATCGATTTTGTTCCAATAATTTTTTCTATTTTTTAATATAGAAACATTCTTTCAGGATTATTATTCTCCATTCCTTGCACGTTTTGGTCCCTAAATTTTGTTGTCTCCTTCAGTACAATTCTTCACTTGATAATGGCCCAATCTCTTGCAATACAATATTCTTTCGAAATTTCTCTCGATAGTGTTCCGACGTCGATGAAATTTTATTTTTTTCGCGAGTGCAACCAATATGAGATATTGTGCCATCACAGGCGGTCAGACGTACATACAAGTGCAAATAACGAAAAGATAAATATATATGAGTGTCGAAGAATTCATGAAAAAAATATTCAGAAAGATATCCTCGAATTTTCTTACTATTTGCGTCATTTCCGGCGGATTCTATTTTATTCGCAGAGACACTTTGCGCCGATAACACACATTATATTGCTCTCCCAATATCTCGCCTCTTTCTACCAATTACTCAGGCGAACGTACTCTCAATAATGCGAGAAGTCGGTCCTCTTTGTGATGTAGAATGCAGTTTTTTTTTTAATTTTAGACTGAAATGAAACAACGAGGTATGAAAAAATAGCAAACACTTGAAAATATTTCATCAATTGCGATCAAACATATTTTCTGTCATGTTATCGGGGAAAAAAAAACATGAATGATAGAAAACGGTTCAGAAAAAAAGTTGTTTGAATGGTTGATTTTGAAGCGAAATTATGTGCGAGAAAGCAGTTTGAGAAAAAAGAATTTGCAATCGTTGCAAACGGATTGTTACATAAATACATAAATATATAGGATACAATATAAGTATGTCGAGAAGGAGGATTAAGGAGGAGTTGATGGTGTGTGTGTGTGTGTGTGTGTGTGTGTGTGTGTGTGTGTGTGTGTGTGTGTGTGCTGGAGAACATGACAGGGTGCGAGCAAGTGGTGATGAGTGTATACATATTCGAATATTCGGTCGCGCAAGAGAAGCGCAGGACAGCGGCGGAGGGAAATGATGAGGGACTGAATAACAGGGAAACTGCATGATGTGTCGATACATGTTACGGGTGTGGGAGAGAGAGAGAGAGAGAGAGAGAGAGAGAAGCAGAATAAGCATTAGTCCGTGAGAGGATGATCGACCTCTTCGGGTGATTAATCAAATTGACTAATTGGTACGAAATTGGCGTGACTAGACAAGGACCAGAGGGAGAAAGCGGTGGGGAGGGGAGTCGACGGCTATAGAGGCGTAATAAGGGGAGAGGCGGCGATAGTAAACGAGCTTTCCCAGTGGACGGATTCACGCATTGAGCAAATGCAGGAAAACGGTAAACGCGTAACGGCGGGGAGCGCGCGCGTTTCGCTTATTTTCCCCCTCGAAACTCTCGCGCGACGAACACGTGTCCGGTGCCTTTTTTTATTCCGTGACTTTTATTTCTTCTAATCATTTATATACACACATTTATAAAATACATATAAAAATCCCTGTTTTTTTTTAAATTAAGCCTTATACTTTTTTACATTTCCGGTAAATAATGCGGTACTACTACTAATAATAATAATAAGTAGAATGTGCCGGTATTATAAAGTTCTTTTACTTTTTTTTCGTCCAATGGTTCTATCGAGCGAATCAGCCGAATGCGCAACAACGCTTATTTTCCATCATCATCAAGCGTTTTCTCTCCCTCTCTCTCTCTCTCTCTCAGGGCACATCTTTACGAAAACTCCTCTGTACGTAATTTCAGCTAATATATACTAATAAATATTTTGATATCTCGGCGTGCATCGATCAATACTCGCAGTTATACTGCTTGCGAGGCGGTGTATACATTTCGTATGAAAAAGAAAAATGAGAAAATGAATATGCAGAATAACGAAGATAGTTAAAAAACGATTGGGGATACTATAGATATGAATTTCCATTTTGATTTCTCATTGAGGCACGAGGTTGTTGTACCTCAACGAGGGCTCGGAATGAGACACGTGGTTTTCTGCCACAGAATAAAACTCCTTCCGTACACGCTCGAGAGTGTGTTACATACTCTGATTAGAAATTATGAGGAATTATGAGTTGTAGTATACGATTCTGGATTTATTAGTGCGAAACAATGAAGCAAAGGAAAAAAGAAATAAAGGATGAAATGAGCTGTGCGTAAATGTATATTTATATATAGGTATCGAGTGGAGGAAAAAAAAACAACTTAACTCGATGTAATTCGACGTTTTTTCTTAGACGATGTATCTTTTGCAAGAAAGAGCGGCGAATTGGAAATAAAAGGGACTGGGGCGATGAGGAATCGAGGGAGCGAGAGGAAGAAAGCGAGGTAGCAAAAAATCTCGAGGACGACATCGTTTCAGTCGTCGACGCAACTAAAACGTACGACGGCGCCTGAGATCGTAAAACTTTTTCCCTTACCCCGTTTATTTCTCCTTCCTTATATATCGGATCGTACGAACATTACGTAACGTCTTTCTAGAAAACAAAAAAAAGAAAACATAAGAAGCAAAGGGGAAAATTAAAGGGGTCAGCGTCAGGGTCGTGCGTGTATTTTATGGCAAACTCTTGAGAATTAATTTCCCGATTTTTCGAGTGACGCGCTCGTGCACACTATACTCTCTTTATTCACCCTTTTCTTCATTTATTGTTTAAAAAAGAGTTATCGCAATTACATTTTATCTCTAATCATCATAGCTGGAAGCTCGTCGTGAGACCTTCGGAATAATGTTAAATTCTTCTCGAATAGCAAATTATTTTTAAGAAATTATATATCCGCAGGGAAGCATCAAGTGCGGAAAGTGAGAGAATTGAAAACGTGCAAAAATGTTGGTATATGCTCTTCTCTTGTACTCCGCTTCGCTCTCGCCTATATAGTATATATTCGTAATTTCACGAGTGATACTAAATAATCAGTCTGATGGAAAGAACAAATTTTCTTAAATCCCAATTTTATTTTCCTTCGCTAAAACTGCATTTCACTTTTTTTTTCATTTCCTTGTTTAGAAAAAAAAATTATAGGTATACTAATTTTTTTTTAATCGAATATTTTCAATTTTTAAGTTTGTTTTTACATATGTTCTAAATAAAGAATACATAGCAAAAAAATATATATATAAATAAATAAAATGGTGATATCGTGAAATAGTAATTAACGAATCTATAGGGAGGAAAGTGGGCCATTTCAAGCTGCGTGCAAGATTGGCACCCGAGCCAAAGGCGAGAGTGACAAACACGGCCGGTCAAATGGCCACCTTTCTTCATAGATATACGTATATTATTTTTTTCCACAACTCCGTGGAAATTTCGATTTTTTGGCCTATTTGAGGGAGAAAAGTTAACCTTTCGTGCTGTCTGAAATTGGCTGCTTTCCGTCAATTGATGCGGAAAGTAGCCTTTTTCGAAGGGCAGAAAAGCAGCCTAACTTTCCTCCGGCAAAACAGGGCAGAAAATCGAACTTTCGGCGGAGGTGTGGGAAAAAATAATATTTAATTGTGGGCGGGTTGAAAAACGATCGCGTTTCAGTTATTTTTCGGGGATGCGCGAAAGAGCGAGTGGCGCGCGCGGAGAGAAAATTGTGTCGGTATAACAAACAAAAGTATCGTGTTATACACGCTTGGCAGCAGCAGTGGAGCGTGAGATAGGTCGCGGGGGGTTGGGGTGGGAGAGAGGTCAAAGGGTGGGGATTCGTGCGTGTTTTTCTTCCGTTCCCGCCGATCGATTCTAGAAAAAGAGAGACGAGGATCAGCGAAAAGAATAATATATATAGTAGTATCAAAAACTCTCGTGATAAATATATATATTCAGCAAAAGAAATAAATAATTTTCGTGCTGGTGTGTGCGCGACAAATCGTTCATACACTCTCTCTCTTTGTATCTCGCAGAGTACTATAGAAACGCCACCTCCATTCAAAAAAATATGTACTATATACATATATATTCTTCAGAAGCAACAATTTGATTAAAATCGCTCTACATATTCATCATTTTAATTGTATAAGCAGTTGAAAAATATATATTTTTAATTAAACTTATATTATTAGGGACTTTTAAAATCATCTCTCTTTCTCTTATGCGGATATATACACGTAAAGTTTTCGGTATAATATAGCACACGCGGTGACGCTGCTGTATATAGCCGCGGACATATACGCGGCGGACACACATTAAAACACGCATATACGTATAGTTTTGAGCTTGGACGTGTACTGTATATTCTATAAAATATACATATGCGTCAGTCGAGAAATCGGGGTAACCTCTTTCCAACGGGCGCGGCCTCTCTTTTTTCTCATCCCCCGCGCTCGCTGTGTATCCCCATTTTCGCAGCTCATCTTGCTTTTATCTTTTTATTCTCGCCTCACCCTGCTCGCTCATCTCTGCTTCTTCTTTCTTATTCGTCCCGCTATTCCAAGCTCCTCGCCAACATCCCTCGCGAGAATTCGTAACCTTACGAAGCGTGTGCTGAGACAACCATGCAGCCGCAGAGTATACAGCACAGGCACCCCACCACGTACACGATCACAACAACCAGACTTCTCAATTACACTCAATTTCGTACACTGAAAACGAAATTTGGTTGATTCAATCAAATATTTGTTTCAATATACGTTCAACGATATTATTTTGCAAATTGAATTAAATTCTTGGTTGATTTAACTGAAGTTTAATTATTTCAAATAAACAAGTGTTGTTTTGAGGAAATATTTTCAACTAAATATTTTTCAACTAAATATTTTTCAACTAAATATTTTTCAACTAAATCTGTTCTCAGTGATATGTCGTGTCGCGCTATTCGTCCATCGATCGATCGATAAAAATAATTTTTACATCCCGCATACTAGTTAAGGGTGTTATTGAGTCCTTAGAGCAAAAAATCAAAAGTTAGACAACGTTTTTCTCCCATACGAAGTCGTGCGAGAGTAAACATTTATTAAGAAAAGTTGCTGCAAATCGACTGAAGAAAAACATATTTGAAATTCAAGGTCATCCAATGATAGGTCTACTCTCTATGCGATTGCACAAAAAAAAATGATAAAATCTTTTTGAAAAATTAGATGAAGCTTCTTTAACGCTACACAAAGATCAGTGCAAAATTTCACTTAAATTAGGAAGCTCGTTACTGAGATATTTATTGTACAAAATTACAACTTTTAACACGTGCTCTTATGGGAAGGTACAAAAAATAGCCATTTTTAACAATTAATATCTTAATGAGGAGCTTCCTAATCGTCGT
>JAPYYW010006708.1:0-13449 GCA_030522545.1 Cremastinae sp. A BG-2022a
AAGGTAGTTCTATAGGTACAGTCAAATCAAAAGTTTTTATTTCAATTTATCTCCATACCATGTGGTTTTAGAGCTTAAGTCAATTAAGAAAAGTTGTTGAAAATTGTTTCAAGAATAACATACTCAAAAATCAAGGTCATCCAAGGTGACTTGTACTTGCTACGTACGTATGAAATTTTAAAAATTCATAATCTTAGGATTTTTTTAAAAAACTTGAGGAAGCTTCTTTCAAGTACAATAAAGAATTGTGCACAATTTGAAGAAGGTTCACAATCTAGATTTCAAGATATTTAGGATTGAAAACGGTAATATTTAACACAGGCTCTTATGGGAGAGGACTGAAAATAGGGATTTTTAATAATAAATATTGGTGAAACCTCTTTAAATTCGATACGAATATGCATAACATATAAAAGAATGACTATGCAAATGTTCAAAAAAATCCCAAATAATCGATAAAACGATAGAACTACCTTAATGTAATTGGTCTTGACGTAAAGAAATAGTGAGAACAAGAGTAGGTCACAAAATTGATGCGAAATCGGATGGGTATTGTAAGTGTTGCGTGTATATATATATATATATATATATATATATTGGGGTGATGAAGTATGTACTATATGAGACTTGTATGCCCTGTCGACGAAATTAGGAAAGTCAGTGTCCGCCTCGACGACCGGAAGCGGAACGGGTGGCGGGAATACCGCGAGTCCCGGAGGGGGTAGTAACGGGGGTAGTGGCGGTGGTGGTGGTGGTGGTAATAGTGGTGGTAATAGTGGTGGTGGTGGCGGAGGAGGAAACGGTAATAGTGCTGGCGCTGGTGGTGGAGGAGGAGGAGGAGGAGGAAACGGCTCGGGCACGAGCGCCAACCAAGGTGGTGGCTCGCTAAGCGGGGGTGGAATAGTCGCCGTTAAGCAGGAGAGCGCCCTCGAGCTCGCGAGCCTCGGTCACGGTTCGTACACGATCGTCGACTCGACTACATTTCTCAGTGGTCAACAGCAGAGGCTCGACAACCCACCGGAGGACGACGAAGTCCCTAGTCTGCCCAGTATGTCCCCGAGATGTGAGATTATACGTTTGTGTCCCTCTGCACGTGCATGCTTACCATACAGTCGAATCGCGTTTTTCATCTTCGTCTCCACACATTTTTTGTCTTTCTCTGTCGACGTCCATGTTTTTTTTTTCAACCGTACTCGTTAAAACATATTTCAATGGACAAAACGTTTCAATGGACATACGACAATCATACCTTTTATCATTTACGTTTACTCGTTAAGGTTATGCCGCGGATGTACCACGTGACACGCGAGTGCGAGAGAGAGATAGCCGCAAAACGCGATTCGCTCAAATATGCGAATTTTATTGATATTTTGGAAAATTTCAAAGATCAGTCCATTTTTGCCACTAACCTGCGTGGGCTGAACAAATATTATTCTTATTGGCAAAGAATTAGAGATGTTTGAACCAATCGCGTTTTTCAAGTGACTGTGAGATCTGCGGTATCACCTTAAGGTGACGCCATAGTTGTATCACGTGATACGCGAGTACGAGAGAGAGATAGCCGCAAAACGCGATTCGTTCAAACATAAGAATTTTATTGATATTTCGTAAAAATCCAAAGATCAGTCCATTTTTGCCACTAGCCTGCGTCGGCTGAACAAATATTATTCTTATTGGCAAAGAATTAGGACTGGGAGATCTGTGGTATCACCTTAAGATGACGCCATAGATGTATCACGTGACACGCGAGTACGAGAGAGATAGGCACAAAACGCAATTCGCTCAAACATACGAATTTTATTGATATTTCGTAAAAATCCAAAGATCAGTCCATTTTTGCCACTAGCCTGCGTCGGCTGAACAAATATTATTCTTGCGTCGGCTGAACAAATATTATTCTTATTGATAAAGAATTAGAGATGTTTCAGCCAATCGCGTTTTTCAAGTGACTGTGAGATCTGCGGTATCACCTTTAGATGACGCCATACAGATGTATCACGTGACACGCGAGTACGAGAGAGATAGGCACAAAACGCGATTCGCTCAAACATACGAATTTTATTGATATTTCGTAAAAATCCAAAGATCAGTCCATTTTTGCCACTAGCCTGCGTCGGCTGAACAAATATTATTCTTTTGAACCAATCGCTTTTTTCAAGTGAGTGTGAGATCTGCGGCATCGCCTTAAGGAGGTATTAATGATACTTGCTAGTCAAACGAGATACCATTTGGCTTATTTTTAAATGAATTTAAATCTTTTTTACCAAATATACTAATTTTTATATGTAAAATATTTATTTAATACATATAGTTAAAAAGTGATTTTCGATTACAATTTTAGGTTACTATTTGACTTGGATTCACTCACGTACAAGTGTCACATCCGATATTATTATTAAATAATTCACTATAAAGTTCGATGATCGTATACTTTTATAGTAAATAATTTAACCTTACACGCTAATGAATACGTGAGATATTTTAGTTTGTTTGAAATTGCACTCTAAATATTTTTTTTCGATCAAAGAATGGATGCTAATTGTTTCTCATAAGACTCTGGCTTATGTCAAACATACCTTATTGGGATAATTTTCGCTTATTTTATCGATAATACTACTTGAAATTTAGTCATCGACAAACTGGATTAATACTCTATATCGTAAAAAAAAATTTAATAGCACCAATTTTTTTTCGTACTTTTGTTAATACCTCCTTAAGGTACTACATCCATGACAGTCAAATCAAATATTTTTATCTCAGATTTTTCTTCGTACCATGTGGTTATACAGCTCAAGGTAGCACAACTGAGACAGTCTATTCAAAAGTTTGTTCTTACGTATTAAGGATGTTCTGTTCAAAAATAAAAATGATGGAAAATTTTTGAAAATTTTAGGTCGTGATAAAATTTCACGATAATTAGGAAGCTTCTGATTAAGATATTAATTGTTAAAAATGGTTATTTTTGAACCTTTCCACAAGAACACGTCTTTGAAGTTGCAATTTTATACAATAAATATTTCAGTAAGGAGCTTCCTAATTTAAATGATATTTTGCACTGATCTGTGTATGACGTTAAAAAACTTCATGTAATTTTTACAAAAATTTCATCATTTTTTGGTGCAATCGCATAGAGAGTAAACCTGTAATTGGGTTATCTGATAACAAAGTAATAAATGAATGAAAAATATAGTTCTTGATGTTTTTTAGTGCGATGAAACAGAATTCTTGCTCGTAATTGATGGACTTTGATGTCAAAATTAAATATATTGTTTTTACGAAAAATTCATTATTTTCAGTATTTGCGATTTTTTCGAATAATCAGTGCATGAAGTTATTAAAGTTAAACAAAAAATTTTCATATTTATTCAAATGAAGAAATCTGTCAAAAATCTACATTTTTCATTATTTTTTTCTTATTTATCTAATCAGTCGAAATTTCTATTGAGTTTAAATGATAGTTATCAAATTTCTCAATGTTTGACATTACGTCTTTTAAATCCCAGAGTGATGGATCCAATACGGTGGCTAAAAAACAGCTGAAATTAAGTTTTTTTTTTTCAAAATTTTTCTAAGAATTATTCATTGTTATAAAAATTTTATAAGTATAAATGGTATTTTGGATATTTTTAAACATTACAATTTTTTTGAACCAGTACATTTTCGTCATTTTGTGAAATAAAAATCAACTGTTGTGATTTCTTTATAAAAAACTGCCATATTTAATTTTGACATAAAAATTCACCAATAACGAGCATAGATTCTGTTTCAGCACACCAAGAACCCAAAGAACTCTAATTGTTATTTATTTATTCGTTTGTCACATACTTTAAATTTAGGTTTAAAAAGAAATAAAAAAAAATTATCGATCTTGGTCGTTAATGGGTTGAACGTTTCATCAACACAATCCAGCTTCATTTAAAAAAATCGAGTACCGCTTTTGTTTTTTTGTTTTTTTTTTTTTAATTTCAATAATCGTAATGTGCTATGTTGGCTTTTCGCTGATGCTCAACATGACGTTCATCCGGAATCCTTTCAAAGGCACTATCAAGATTGGTGAGTGAAACATAAAAAAAACGACCATTATTTGGTGTCTATCAATAATTGATCTGCGAACTTTGATCTATCAATATTATTAAATGTTTTTTTTTAATTCGGTGTTCTAATTGCTTTTATGATGATACGATGATGATTTAATTTGTTCTGCGATAGGCATCAATGTTAGGAGGTTTTCATTGCAACTCGATTCGACTGTAATTGGACCTTTAATCTCTCTTTGTCTCTGCTCCTTGCTCCTGCACCCCGGGCTCACACCTCTCGTCATCTATATATCTCGCTCGCAATCGTCTCGATGAGCCATCACTGACCCGCATCTTATTTTCGCTTGCTTCGTCCAACCAACGCTCTTTACCGTCCAGTCACTGTTTCCTTCTCCGTCTCTGTTCTCGTTTACGGTATTCAGGAACCTTAAAAGTTCCAAGGCTCTGTATTGCGGTGTTACTTTTTTGCGATATCATGTTATCACGATAATATACATATATATAACAATATATAGACAAGTCTTGCACGTTTGTCTCTCAATTGGACCGTTTCGCGACCGTCCAAGTCGTGACAAAGAGTTTTCACTTCCGGCTGTCGTTGCGGTGTAGCGTTAGAAGCAATTAGACGTTTATTGGACTTTTTCTAAGTGTATCGATTTAGAGGGTTGTGAGGTCGGACGTTTCGTCATGTATCTATCCTCGTTTGTCCATTACCGTAGATCCTGCTGAGCTGAACGAGCTCCTCTGCAAGACGATAGAGGACGCTCATCTGAGGACCTGCCTGCTCAAGAGGGAGGAGATTCAGGAGTCCTTTCGCAGGCCTCACGATCTCAGCAAACTCATTTACTACAAGAACATGGCCCACGAGCAGCTTTGGCTCGAGTGCGCCCAAAAACTCACCACCGTTATCCAGCAGATCATCGAATTCGCCAAGATGGTGCCAGGCTTTCTAAAGCTCACCCAGGACGATCAGATCGTCCTTCTCAAGGCCGGTAAGTCAACTTTTCAACTATGCCAGTCCAAAACCAAAGTTTTCCTAGAATCCTCACTTTCTGTCAGACGACAAGTTTCAATTGGACTTTTATTCTATTGGATTTGAGGTTTCCTTGATTGTCCCCAATGATGACATTTGTGTAAAGGTCGTATCAGGATGTCATCCTTATTGGGCTTTTATTACTTTCCTAAAACCTTCACAATCTGCCAGACGATAAGTTTCAATTGGATTAAAAGTTTCCTTGATTGTCTACATTGATGACATTTATGTAAAGGTCGTATCAAGATATCATCCTTATTGGGCTTTTATTACTTTCCTAAAACCTTCACAATCTGTCAGACGACAAGTTTCAATTGGACTCTTATTCTATTGGATTAAAAGTTTTCTTGATTGTCTTCAATGATGACATTTCTTGATTGTCTTCAATGATGACATTTATGTAAAAGTCGTATCAAGATGTCATCCTTATTTGGCTTTTATTACACTTTCCTAGAACCTTCACAATCTGTCAGACGACAAGTTTCAATTGGACTCCTATTCTATTGGATTTAAAGTTTCCTTGATTGTCTCCAATGATAACATTTATGTAAAGATTTTATCAGGATGTCATACTTATTGGACTTTTATTACACTTTCCTAAAACCTTCACAATCTGTCAGACGACAAGTTTCAATTGGACTTTTATTTTATTGGATTTAAAGTTTCCTTGATTGTCTCCAATGATGACATTTATGTAAAGGTCTTATCAGGATTTCAACCTTATTGGGTTTTTATTATACTCAAATTTTTGGTTCAGATTCTATTATAGCAAAGTCATTATTTGGATTCTATTGAAATGAAATTCCATTGGGATCGTTTTATGTCCATCATTGTACTGTGATTGAATTTTGATATCTTATTAAAACTTCATTATCTTATTGGGATTTAATTACGATTGCAGCTGAATTAGGAGTCCACCAATTAAAAGTTTTATTACGATCTAATTTCAAGTACATCCATTATACTTGAGATAAGAGTTTTATTAGAGAAATTCTTTTTGATGAAGTTTAGAACTTTGAGACGATTTTTGTCGCTCATTTCTTAGCTTACTGACTTTTTTCCAGGTTCCTTTGAGCTTGCTGTATTACGGATGAGCAGGTACCTCGATCTTCAACAGAACTGCGTTCTGTACGGTGACACGATGCTGCCGCAGGACGCTTTCTATACGACCGACACCGCCGAAATGAAGCTCGTCTCGTGCGTATTCGAGCTGGCAAGGAACGTTGCTGAGCTCAAACTCACGGAGACTGAACTTGCGCTGTACAGTGCGGCGGTTCTACTAAGTCCAGGTACTTATTCCAAAATTCCATTTACAATCGAATCTCATTAGAGTGACACCCAATAAATGAAGTTTCTACTGAAATAGAAAGAATTTGGCAGCCAATAATATGATAGCTGATCATGGTATGGCAGTTTATATGGTTCTTAATCGTATAGTGGCAAATCAAGACATGGCAGTCAATGGTATGATAGCTAATCATGATATAGCAGCCAATAATATGGTTCTTAATCGTATAGTGACAAATCATGACATGGCAGCTAATTATATGATAGCCAATCATAGTATAGTTGCTGATGATATGGTTCTTAATCGTATAGTGACAAATCATGATATGGCAGCTAATTATATGATAGCCAACCATGGTATGGTTGCTGATGATATGGTGCTTATTCATATATTGGCTAATCATGACATGGCAGCTAATTATGTAATAGCAAACCATGGTATGATTGCTAATGATATGGTTTTTAATCGTATTATGCCAAATTATGACATGGCTGTTAATGTGATGGTTCTTAATTGTATAGTGCCAAATCATAATACGACAGCTAATGATATGGTTCTTAATCGTATAGTGCCAAATCCTGACATGGCAGCCAATGACATGATAGCCAATCAAATGGTAGTGATTTAAGTAAATTTATTGGTTTTTCATCGTTGTGGCATAGTTCTATCCAGACCACAGTTGCACATTCGATTGAGTTTGGGATGGGATTCGGTTGGGATGGTCATTAATGAGATTCGGTTGCGTTAATCATGAAATAGAGTATCAGATTGACAGCTTGATGGGTTTTCGAATGGCAGATCGACCAGGACTGAAAGGGCTTGCGGACATAACGAGGCTCTCCCAAGCGGTGATAAAAGCTCTTAGGTGGGAACTGGAGCGCAACCACAGCGCGCCCATAAAGGGCGACGTGACCGTCTGCGACGCGATGCTCGCCAAGATCCCCCAACTGAGGGAAATATCGATGCTGCACATGGACGCACTGGCCAAATTCAAGAGATCGCAGCCACATCTCGAATTCCCGGCCCTTCACAAAGAGCTCTTCAGCGTCGACAGCTGAACGACGAGACGCGAGAGCCAGGGCGAAACGACCGGGACCGAGCTCCGTCAAGGTAACTTTCGGACTGTTTTCAATATGACATTGACCTGTTTCCTCAAAACAAGGGAACAAGGAATTTCTTTAAACAACCAAAGTGTACTTATCGCATCCACTCCGGATGAAACACTTGGGGACAAATGAAAGTTCTTTAAGCTCCATTCCAATGGCCTATTACTTGTTACGTATCACCAATCTGGGTCTTCATTTGTATAGACGAGAAAAGATTCCATATTGACTTTTCCAAGCTTTTAACCTGGAACACAGTTTCCTTTGAACTTTTATTCTCAAAGAGACTTTGTACGAGGCTCGTTCCAACAGAATCCTTATGAGAGCTTCAATTCTATGGCATCCCAATACATCTATTCGTCCTCGTGATATGTCCCAGTAGAGATCTTACTCCGATGGAATTTCGACATTAAATGAATCCCAATGGGAACAACACTTCAATAGCATCCAAGTAGAAGATTTTTCCAATAAACTACTTAATTGAAGCTCTGTCCTGATTGAATACCCATACAGAATTCATTTCAATGCAATCCTTTCGAATCCCATCATTCCAAAAAATCAATCGATCTCTAAGAAACCTTATCACTGTTAAAAATACTGCCATGGAAGCAATTATTCAAAACCTGAATTGGGTCATTTCACGCCGAATCTAGAACTGTCAAAAAAATATTTGGTTGCTTAAAAAATGAAATTACTTTACTGGATAATCTGTGGAAAATCGTTGAAGACTAACGATCTTTTCTTTCTGTTTCAGATTATTTCCTTCGTATTGAACATATTGGGCCTTAAATAAACATAACATTGTTATATATTAAGTATACATAAAAAGCAACGTAAAGTATATAAAAAAACAAAAGATATATATAGAAAATATTATATATATATATATATATATACATAAAAGATTAATTTAAGAGGCATGTACCTGTGTACGTAAACACGATAAATGGCGAGTTTACGTACGCAAGAGTACACAACACCCACACATATTATATATATATATAAATATTATATATATATGTAATATTTATATAGATGAGCTATCGGTTGTTATGATACATAAACAAAGTATATTATCGAGTAATTAAGCTCGAGAGGAGCGGAGGTGAAAAACGTAAAAGGCTAGAGGAGCTGCGAGGGATGAGCACGAGTTTTCTTTTTTCTCTCTCAAAAATCCAAGTCTTTGAAGGAGAAACGAGTTTTGTTTTTTAACACGGGGTAATTGAAGGGCGGAGGGGGGGGGAAGAAAGACTGCTTTTCGTGTCTTGAAAAGAGGAAAACTGTTTTTCTTTTCTTGTTGTTTTTTTTTGTTGCAAGAGCATGGCTCGTTTCTCTTCTTTTTGTATTTCGAATTCCCTTTTGGAACGAAGAAAGGTGTTTTATTTTTGGTTCTGCTTTGAGAGAAAAGGAAGACTGTTTTCCTTTTTTTTTTTCTAAAAAAAAAAAGAAGAAAGAGACAGCTCTTCCTTTCCTCGTCCCTCGGCCTCGAACGGTGAAAGAAGAGGAAAGTAACACGCAACACACACGAAGAGAAAAAAAAGATACACACATACACAGACACACAGAGAAACGAAACAAGCGTAGTTAGGTTTTCATTGACATTTAAAATAGACGAATTTAACGTTTTGGTTAACGCACTTTTACTGAAGCGCTTCTCGAGGCATGTGAGCGTCGCTTCCGGTCGGTGAAACCTCGGGACGAGGCAAGATGGCGACCGGTCACGTGGCCTCGACCGGAAGCGACGCTCGCACTTACGTACAAAAAAAAGAAGGAAGAAAGGAAGAAGAACGATGGGGGAATGCGGGGAGGAATGATGCGAGGGCGAAAAGGAGAGAAAGCGTAAAAAGAAGTAAAATAAAGAAATTTACGGTGAAGGATAATGTAGATAAAGATTTTGCGAGAGAGAGTGTGTGATATATATATATATATATATAGAAAGAGTGAGAGAGGGAGAGCGATTGGTCGAAGAAGCGAGTGGGAAGGGGCGGGTGCGCCAAAAGTTACGCCAATACGGTGACAGTATACCGGATGTCCCGGATATCGTGGAATTCCGAAAAAAAAAATGTCGGAAGCGTGAAAACTGGATTCCCGACGAAATTTCGAGTCGAAAAGTCCCGAGGCGCGCCTCGATTCGACGCGCCGTTGACGAGTTATCGGCGAAACTACGCGAGCCAATCGGTAGCCGCCACGTCGCGCTCGCCGATTGGCGGAAACGGAATCGGCGATAACTTCGCGGTTCCCGCTCGGATCGGAGGACTTCCGGTCACGTTTCGCCTCGGGAATTCGTCGCTGACACCCGTTTCCGGATCGTCCGGTGTGTCGTGTATAAAAAGAAGCGAAATGAGGGATGAGAGCGAGTTTAGTTTTGACGGGTTAGGGAGGGGAGGGGAGGGGAAGAAAAAACGTGAGAGTGTGAAAATTTATTGATAAACGAATAAATAAAATAGAATTGATTAAATCGTAGTGAGATTATACGCGAAAAAAAGCACGCTCCCACTTGACACGGTGAAGAAGAAGAAGAAAAAAAGATAAACGAGGATTCAAGTCGATGATTAAAAATGAAAAACAAATAGTGCGCGAGAGCTGTAACGGACACTCGGATAGACTTAACTTAAAAGCGAAAAGTAACGAAAATGCGATGAAAAAGCAAAAAAAAAGGAAAGATGAAGAATCATACACTCTCACACGTTGCAAATAAGAGTTATTATCGCAATTTGGAGTTAAATTTTATAATAATATATATAATAAAGAGATGAAAAACGTTGACGGATAATATTGTAAAGTTGTAATTTCAGCGACCACACTCTTTTTTTTCCGAGTCGTCGAACGTCAGGGAGAATTTTCATTTTTTTTTCGTTCCCGAGCCCGCGACCTCTTTCTCTTTTCTGCGTCATTGACCAGAATTTTTTTACTCGTTCGAAACCGCCGTAGAAAATTTTGTCTCTCGAATGGAGAGAAAAAAAATTGAGTTTTCGTGTGATAATCCGTACTTTTGTTTACGAAAATGTATCGACGACGGACTATCGACAGCAATGAGCCAACAAACGGTTACGAATGACCAACAAACGATTATGATTGATCAACAAACGATTACGATCGACCAACAAACGACTACGATCGGCCAACAAACGATTATGATCGACCAACAAACATTTACGATTAACCAACAAACGATTACGAAACTCAGCGATACGGTGAAAACTCTATTTTTTGCGATGAAAAATGAAAATTCTGTCCCCCGACCAGGTTCCCTCTCGCTGGACGACATTTCAAAAGCGAACCGCGGACACTTGCTTAATCTTTCCTCACGAGATCCCTTCGACGTAGTTTGTAAAAATTTGGATTTCTCAATTGGGCTGAAAAGTGCAAAAGAATAACGGCTGAAAAATAAGAATAAAGGGCCACGCCTGAATATTGCGAAACGAGCCCAAATTCGAAAAGAAATATTTCGCAGAATCGGCGCTCGTCCTCTGAGCTTAATTGTGATATTACTAGGATTGACTTTGTTACTAAAACGACGACGAAAATCGCACTTGCAAATAAAAAAAGGAGAGAGTAAGAGAGCGAAAAAAAAAACGTACTCCCCCGACAGAGAGCGATGTTGAAAATTTTGCGCGACGAGCTTTCGCAAGCTGCGAATATAGGCGGACCGTTCTTGTTTCGTATTTTTTCACTCGATGAAAAATTAATATTTATTTTCAATTGAAAAATTGAACGTCTCTAAAAAAAAACATTCTTTTTCTATTTACAAAATTAAGAAACATAAATAAAAATGCCTTCGATTCAACAATTTATAAAAACACTCTAAAAGTAAAATAAAAAGATCTTCAATTCGAAAATTTTACGAGAAGTCACGAAAAAAAGGAAGAAGAAAAAGATGATTTTTTCACATCAAAAACCTTTGAAGAATAGTTTTTCTATATTATCTCAATCGCAGAATCATAAGAAGAATCATAAGAAATTTAAGAAGTAGTAAAAGAAAAAGAAAAAAATTATCTAACGTTTAGCCATCAGAAACGAAATTTCGAGAGTCTGAGTTTTTCGTTTCCTTTACGAAATTTATTAATTTTTCTCCTCGACCCACTCTTCGTTCGCCCAAGCAAAAAAAAAAACAAGTAACTTCCGAGTAAAGTCCGAAACTTCTGCAGGCACAAAACGAACAGGAAGAAATCTCGCGCCTTTCGGGACTCCAAGCGAATCCGGAAAGAAACGATGGAACAAAAAGAAAATCATTTCCATTCTGTCAGCTCGAAGTCTCTCTGTCCCTGTTTCATTCGGTATTAAAATTTTCACCCTTTCATTATTATTTATTTTAAACATTATTATTGTTATAATTATTATTGCGAATTATTATCATTGTCGTCAGCGATATATTATCACTATTATTATGGTTATTATTATTATTATTATTATTATTATTATTATTATTATTATTATTATTATTATTATTATTATTATTATTATTATTATTATTATTATTATCATCATTATTATTCTTAATATTATGATTATATAATTATAATTATTATCCTTATATTGTTCTTATTGTTGTTATTATGAATATTAATCATCGGAATTATTATTATTACAATAATTATTATACTGGTTATTATTCTGGTTATTATTATTATTATTATTATTATTATTATTATTATTATATTTCATTTTAATATTGCCGAGTCAGGAAATTCCGCGGCTCCGACACTCGCGGGTTTCTGACTTGGCAATCCAAATTACTTCACTGTTCCTGCACTCCCAACAAGGCAGTTAGCAAGAACAGCAATCCAAATTCATTTACCTAAGTAATGGGAGGGATTATTATTATTATTATTATTATTATTATTATTATTAATTATTAATTATTAATCATTATTATTATTACCGAATAATTTCGTTTGTTGTAAATAGGCCAAGGTGCAGCTACACACACACACACGTAGTAAAAGAGATATGGAATAGTTGAATTAAATTAAAAAATAAAACAGAAGCAGAGTTACACTGTAAGTACCTTTAGAGAAAAGTATAAAAAAAAACGAAAAAAAAAAATTAATAAATAAAAACAGGAAAAACAAATAATAATGCAAGGGTTAATAAGAATACGAGTTAGTTGAACACATGTAACGTCGATACTTGGAAAGTGAAACGATTAAAAGCATTAAATACAGTTTTTTAAACGCAGCGAATTTCCGTTTATTTCGATGAAACGCGCGCGCGCGCGTCCCTGCGAGCGCTCGGAAAACCTGCAGCGAGTTTCGTCATCTCGGGGGGGGATTCGAATTTTCGCGGGCTTTTTTGCGCATGCGCGCGATTGACGAGACGGCAGCGACATCTACCGGCGAGCGACGCTATCGCGCTCCGAAGCACATTGTTCGACATAACCTCAAACACGATTCAGGTACAAAACGGCGGAAGAATTGCACGTGGCTCGATAAAACGGTAATTAAACGCTTTTTAGTTATTATTTCATCATTTTTGACTGATTTTTGGCTGAAATTCGTTATTCGGAGCTGGGAAGTCGTTTCGAGGTGAATAATCTTGAACGAACCAATCTGTATTTCGTTCAAAAATCAATCTTTTGCAATATCGACCTCACCACGCGGTCCCGGCGGAACTCCCAAGCGTTTGTCTCGTTTCTTTACAATTTTTCACATTTTCATCGATAAATAACAGTCAAGAGTCTCTCGATGGTTGAAACTTTCGCCATAATTAAACTATTTCTTGAGAATCGTCTTTTTTTTCATTTTTCCATCGTTATTCTCGATCTTGCATTCTTTCACACTTGCTTCCGTACATTTTCATCGCATTTATGCGATTACATTTTCATCCGTACATTTTGAGTATCGAAACATTGTTAATGGTTTTTTCGAGTCAAAATATCTCAAATAAAATAATAAATCGTAAAACCAACTATCATTGTTTCAGAAATCATTTTGAAGTATTTTAATTCATTCAGTTATCTTTCTACAATTTTTTTCTCAAATTTAAATT